>JARVJO010000061.1:14597902-14631789 GCA_031762555.1 Cynodonichthys magdalenae | reverse complement strand
TTATTATTGAAAATTGTTAATTGTCTGAAATAAATTTAATTCATTCATTCATTCATTCATTCATTCATTCATTCATTATATAAACTTTTTAAATAAACATGTGCACTCAAAACCATTTTTTCTCTAAAATCAAAGTTTTTTTTATGTTCGTTCCAATATGTTTTTAATATGATAAAATCAAAACAATATATACCTTTATATATTTCACTGTTGTCCAGTGAGCATCAATGTTAAATATTTAATAGATATGTTTTTTTTATGTTCAGAAACACAATTTTATTTCCATTGAAAAAAAACAAAACAGTTTTTATTAAGCATTTTAACATAAATTGATTATAAACTGTGCAAACTGTAAGAGCAACATTGCCAATCAGATGCAACATCACAACTGGCACTGCTCTGCATGTTGCAGTAGCCCTCTTAGGCAACATATAAAGGGCCTTAAAAGAGAGAGGAACAAACATTAAATAATAAGTAATGAGCAAAATCAAATTAATGCTGCAGTTAAAGCAATAAAACACTTGACAGTCTGATGTATCGTTCCCCATCTTTTCATCCAGACAGTAATCAGTGGTTCACAGTCTGAAATGTTTAACATATGGGACATCAGCTCCCGTCACAAATCTGCAAGCTCATCAGGCAGGCGTCACCATCCAGCAGCCTCCTAATCAAGATGATTTTCAGCTGAGTGAACGAAAATATGTTGCTGTAGTTTGTCACACAGCAAATAAAAAATACATAAATAAATAAATGGAAAAAACCCTAAAGGACACATTGTACTTTTCACTGTGTTCTTAAAAACATATTGACGATAAACCAATTAAGTTTGAAATTACTGTTCTTAGGAAGGACATTGCACATCAATAAACAATACTTCAAATGTGACCAAGTTTGTCAAATATTTTTTTTGTTGTCCCTGAAAAACAAAACAAAATGCAAGATTAAAACATTAAACATAAAAGCGTAACTATATTTTTCAGTATCAGAAATAACAAATTATTAAATACATACAAAAAAATCACCATCATTAATATGCTAATACTTAAAAAGTACATTAATCAATGAATCAATCAAGTAACTATGTTACCTTCAGCTGTTGAAAATGCTGTATCTATATCAAAAATAAATTTGACTTTGCATCTAAATGCCTTAAAATTAGCCTCTGTCTCTTTAAGAACCACCTACCATTTGTGACACTCTGACTTCAGCACATCTTCACAACAATGTTTTGGGGGATGGGTGCTCTGTGGGGTAAGAGTTCAGTGGCAAACTGAGCTACAGGGAGGAGCTATGGACAATAAGCGGGGCTATGTACCAACAAGTGTTAGGCAGCTCCACAGCTACCAGAGGAGATTCAATGATTTCTCAAACATGAATGAATGAGTCAAAGCAGCAATTTGGGTATGTTTTTGATGTGGGAATGACATAACATTATAAAGCTAAAAATAAAATCATCATAATATCCTCCCTTTAACCATTTATTTGAGATTTAAATTAACTATAGGAGTCCAGTTCTCCTTCAGTCACTGGAACTGAGTTCTGGACCAGTCCAGGTTTTATGAGAAGTACAAACTGACCCAACAAACTTTTCCTGACTGAATGATATGGCACACATTCTTTTCCATGAACTTCTAGTTAGCTGACATTCAGTTGTTTTTATTAACAAACTGACAGAGTGGTAAAATCAGACCCAATGCTAATTCAACCTAGAGAGACTCACACAAAGACAGACTGAAATAAGAAAGTTTATTGACACGACTGACTTGCAGGTTTATTTACATGAATGACATTAGAGTTTGGTGCTCAGACCCCGGCAGAGGATGTGAGCGCTGTGAGATGCTGTAAGCTCCGATGTGCTGTTTGAGATGAGGGGTAGGAGCTTTTCTCCCCCCCCCCCGGGGCCCGACACTGGTGGAGGTCAAAGGAGAGGGAAGCCCTTGGAAGCTAGAAGAAGGGTGGAGGAGGGGAAGTGGAGGTTGATGTTCATTGGAGAGGACGCTTTTATCCACCGACTGTCCGACGCTGATTGGATGAGGCTGCGCTTGTGACGAGGCGGCCGAAGGAGCAGGTGAGATTGATTAGTCTTCCAGGGTTTAATTTTTTTCTTAAACTCCATTTGTGAGACAAACATTTCTCCAACTCAATAAATTATAGTTTAACAATATTATACAATGAAAATAGGCTGGATAATTACGACAAACTGCAAGTGTTTGCTTGTGCAAACATTTTAATGATTTTAAAGAAGTATAACTGAACTGGCCTGCAGCCAATACATGATGTTTGAGGGAATGACAGAGTTCAAGCTGCTTCTGCTTCATGCTATCGCTTATGAACTAAAAATCGGAAATATTAAATTTGACCTTGTTGCATACCTTTTTCTTTTTTAACTTACGCTTTAATAAAAGTTTAGAATAAGTATTTAGGTGCAACCTGTAACTTCTCTCGTGATATAAAAACATTTTGCTGTACACTGGAATTATTTGACTTGGAGAAAAACATACAATTTTAGATATGTTGCAAATAGCTCCACTTTAACCACATAATCTAAGGAGTTTATGGGTTCATTTGCAATGTGTGTCAACATTTACATAGAAATGTTTCATCTGCATACATTTGAATGTTACAGAAGACACAGATGGAAGCTCATTAATATATAAATAAAACCAACAATATTAAAAACTAAATCAATTATCTCAGCAAAAATCTTTGCAGAACATCTGTCAGCAACTTCAACTAATTTATGATTTTTCTTCTCCGTATTGAAATGTTTAAGACTAACATTGACATGACAAAAATGAATATATTAATTTAAATGCATGTGAAAAAAATACTCAAATACAGGAACTTGTACCTGAGCCTAATGATTTCTTCAAGTCAATAAATACAACTCCAAAAACTACAGCAGGTGACAGCGTCTGGTTTCCGCTTTAATTATTTTCCCATGGTTTTCTTATGATAACGACATAATATGCTGCTGTCACGAGATAACGAGGAGCATTTTTTTGAGATAAGTTGATTTCCAGATGGTTTTCTTCTTGTGTATCATTCAGTAACCATGGAGACGGCCTGGTCCACTCAGCTGTTCATCTATCTATCTATCTACCGTTATTTAACCAGGCGAATCCCATTCTCTTTTGCAAGGGCGGTCTGAGCCTGAAGGCAACCTAGTGTACATAATTTTGTTTAATTTTTGTATCATTGCAGGCTGAAATTGAGATTTGTTTGTCTTGTACAGATAACTTTCATATCAGCCCTTGTCATCTAAGGAGACGGCTGGCCAGACTGCAGATCAGCAGGCGTTTAACAGGTGATCTTGATGATAAAATTAACTTTATTGGTCACCAGCTGAGGGGATCAAGCCATCTCCATGGTTACTGAATGATACACAAGCAAAACCATAACTCGTTATCTCGAGAAAACGCTCCTCGTTATTTCGTGATAATGACATAATTAACTCGTTATCTCGAGAAAACAGTCTTTGTTATTTTATAAAAAACAACATCTCGCCCTGATAGTAGTTTAAAGTTGTCTATAAAGCTACACTTGGCTGTCTCAATTTAGTAATTGGCATGACGACTACAATAAGATTGCACCTTTGTGGTCATGTGACCTTGGGCAAAGAAACCAACAACAAACTTTGTTGTAATTGCAGACATTGTGAAACTAAGCATTAGAGACATTTGACCAAATTGATCAATATTGAAATTGCCATTTAAGACTGATTGCTGACCGGTCTGTTACTGACAAGCCTGGCTTGATTGACGGGTCATGTCACTTGGTTCTAAAGCCAAACTGCATTCAAAATAAATAAATAAACAGGAAAAAAGCATTCAAGTGATCTGAATTGCTACCAACATTTTAACAATCATTGACACAGCAGGTCAAACATTGACTGGTCTGTAATCAAAGGTAGAAAAAGTGTCTTTAGCTTTAAAGATAAGCATTCTTGTTGAAGTAAAATTATCAAGTGACTATGAGGCATAAACTGGAAAAAATGCACCAAATTACAACTGAGGAACAATAAAAGACACTGTTATTAACTGACACAAAAGATTGCCTCAAAAAGTATGTTTAGCACTGTGTCCTTCTTTCATGACTAGCGACTGATAACAGACCAGCAAATTTGTGCAAGCAGATGTCATTGACTCACAATGTGAAATTAATTTATTACTTGAAAAATCAATTAGGCTAATCTGCCCTTAACAGTAAACAAAGACACCAGCTGCAGAGCTGGAAGAGAATTTCTTAATCTCAGATAATTAATAACTAGGCCTCCATAAAACACTCATTTGATTTTGCTCTGGAGGATGCAGAATCACTTCAAATGTACACCAACCCCATTCTTTATCAGGCCTTGTTCGGTGTTTTTTTTTTTGTTTTTTTTTCTTAAAGAAGCACACAGCCCATTTCTTCGAGAGCTTACAGTTTTCTATTCGAAGGAGCATTTGGAAATACAGAGCATTCATAATGGAGCCGGGATCTGATTAACCTCCTATAGCTCGGCAGCACAAAGGCAGGCTACCCTGAGACTCAGCCCTGTAATGGAGTCCGCTATCACCGAGCACACTCCAAACATTCCTCGCACCGCAGGACCCGACGACCAGATTGGAATCCCTTAACTCCCCCTCTGCACTCGGCACACAGTGGGGAAACAAAACATCCTCTAAGCTGATGCCCCTCAACATTAATCTATCTCTCTGCTCCACTTGCACACACTTACACTCACACACACACACACACACGCCACAGGCATCCTATTTAGCGCCTTTGTTACAGTTTTGCATTCCTAATTGTGAACTCTCAGGAGTAAAAGCTGGAAAATAAGACAGCATTGTCTCCGTGCCGAATCATTATCTACTGCTACTTTAAGGTGCAATACTGCTATGTCTTGTAGTGTGTTTCATGATGATGACTTTAAATAAGGTCTCTTGATAAGAAAAAAAATCATTAAACATTTAAACATTTCAATATGGAGAAGAAAATAACTTCTGTGCAGCATGATAAGGATCACTAAGCTAAAAAGAGTCTCCTAATCTGCACACATAAGGTTTACATTAACACCACAAGGCTCCAGACTGTAACGTTCATCCCACCTCAATGTTGCCATCTTCTGGCCCAACAGCATTAAGCAAGTTCCCCTCATCCAGGATTCTCTGTTGTTGGATAGCATGTGCCAAATATGCCAGAGGGAGTGATTACACCCCTCAGTGGCCAGTTGGCCCAACAGTCCTCCCCTAGTGGCCAGGCCTGTGGGGACTGGGGCCTGGTGGAGAGCCAGTCGTACATTTAACAGCCAGCTCCGGCTCAGCCCAAGTATCATCTGCAACTGCCAATGGGAAACCGCTCTCACTCATCAGATAATGGCTGAGAGGAAATTGCTTGGAGGAGCTGACATTCTGGGATGGCAACAAGGAGATGCGAAAGGCTTTCGAGGAGCAGGAAAGGGGACCTGGTCCTTGAAAAGGTGCAAATTAGCACTGATGCGCACACACACACACAGAGGCACATATACATACAATCATCCACAACAACCAAGGAGGATATGCTTTATCTGCCCTGCTTTGAATATTATGGTTGTTAAAATAAACAGATAATAGATTAATTCACACCCTGGCCTACAGAGAAACATTTTTATTTACCTTTCTTGTTATATTAAAGGCCAGCAAAGCCAGAGAAATATGTGTGTGCACATGTGCTGCAGATAATGAGATTCTCCTCACAGGCACTTTAGCATGGCAAAGAAAATGAAAACAAAAATTTGGAAGGGATGTGCCACATCAAATATGCGCCCGCAATCAGCATGCACAGATAATCACTTGGAGATGGATGTGCAAGCCTGCTGATCTTTTGGGGCTCCTCAACCATGTAGCTTATGGCAATGAAATTCTGCGCGAGACATAAACTAGTCACCATAATTGGACTGAAATTCATCATTGATCCAAGAGAAAGTATAACGCTCCCAGCGAGTCCTAACTCTGCACAATGAGGAACTGATTTCAAATAAATGCTGGTTTGATTGCACCAAAATGTATTTTCTTCAACCAAAACTCAGTGTTGGGAAATTCTTCTCTGTGAGCAGTTGTGTCTAAAAAGCACTGAGATGTCTCAGAGCTTGTTGCTGCTTTGGAGTCATCTCTGGAAGAGTCTCTGCCTGTAGATGGCACTCTCAGCCCTGGTTTTAATCCAAAGCCTGCAGGGTGACTCCCCATTTTCAAATGACTGGCCTCAATTTCAGATCCTCTTTTTCTTTGTTTGTCATTATGATCCTTTGGCAGGTATTTTCTTAGCAGTGATGAGACAGAAAATTGTCTTTTTTTCACTCTGTGCCTAAATTATAAAGACATATGTTTAATGCAGCTGTCCGTAGTCATGGCCTACCTGTTCTCTTTACTTCACCTTTTCTTTCCTTCTCCACATATGGTCAGCTCTAATTCCGAAATATACTCATGCATAATGAAATACAGCTAGCAACTGTTGTTCCAATTGTTGTGAGGCAGCAACCATTAGTTACTACACAGGAGGGAATGGTTGGAGTTGAGGGGGGATAGAGAAACCTCAGCCAAACATGATTTGTCTCTGCATACTAATGCCTCTTTTGATCTGCTTTGGCTTTAGGAGGTTTAGACAATATAAATCTGTCTTTCAAAATTTCTTAATAGTCTCAGTCTTTTGTGGCCAACACACAGAAATCATGGAAACAATTTTTTTTATTATTGTTATTTTCACTCTGCATCCATATTAATGTTCTGGATTTGTTTAAAGCATGTAGGGTCCATTGAGATCTAATTACAAGAAAAGCCTTTTATTATTCATGCTTTGCCCTAATAGACTAATTAATTTATCGTGAAATCATGGGGATTTTCTCAGATAATCTCATGTTATGCATTTATTTCCATAAGTGATCTTTGTTTTACAAATATTTCTTTTTAAGTTGCCCCACGCATGTCCTAAATTTGGCAGCTGTGCAAAAAGATTTTGCCTCCCCCCTTCTTGAAATCATCTGATTATGTACAATAAAAGTGGCAAAAAGGAAAAGGAGAAAAAAAACATTAGCTGAGCCTCAGTAACATTAAAGTAATAGTTTAGAAGTGAGGTTCTGTAGAACGTTTATAAGTGATTAATATCTTACCTGTTGTAGGTGGCTCTTTGAACAACCACAGTTTGGAGAAATTTATTTTTCTTTTGATTGGATTGGATTCAGGACTTAATGACTAGTTCACACAAGATGAGACCAATGTGAATTGCTGTCCTTTATTCAATCTCATTTATAAAACTTAACAGTACTATTAGTTCTGTGTTGCCAAGTTATTGTAGCAGAAATATTGGTATATCCCTGCTGGAAAGGCCCTAAGGCTACAGCTAGCTGTTGATGCCAATATTTGGTTTTGCAAAACCCCAGAGTCACAAGAAAATGTTCACAAAAAATGCTGTGGCCTTTATTGAGATTGGAACTACATTATGTTAAATGGGGGGTGTTATGCAAAATTGACTCTTTGGAGCTTGATATCGTGTTATAATGTCAATCTCTCATCAAAACATACTCAAAGTGTTACTTTAAGTTTTACTTTATTCATTCATGTTTGAGAAATCCTTGAATCTCCTGTGGTAACCATGTGGAGCTGACTAAACACTTGCTCATACAAAGCCCTGCCTATTTACCCAAAGCTCCTCCCTGTAGCTCAGTCCCCAACTGAGCTCCCGCCCAAGACAACACCCCTCCCCTGCCCATTCCCCACACAGCTCCACCAGACTGGCGGCAGGAGAAATGTTTCTTTTCAAAACACTATTTCATTGCCAAATGTATATTTAATAAAGGTGGATGTTCATGATTTCATTGCAAAACATAGATTCATATTGATCTATATTTCTAGTTTCTTCACAAAAAGTATCCAAGCAGTGTCCTAAGTAGTGCAAAAAGGGTTTCTAATTTGATGCCATAGGCATCACATAGACCTTGTCTAGCTTAGTTTGGACTAGCCAAGAGCTCATCAGTCTTTGACTGAAACAATTTACTTGCAGGGTCAAAACTAAAGTGGACTCTTGTGATATTTAAGCAACTTTAATCTCATTACATTAAGTGCTGTTCAAGTGAACATAATTTCATGAACTTTTATATTGCTGATTGCTGTAAATGTTCAATTGCATTGTGATTGTGATTGAATTATGTGTATTTATAAATAAATTATGCATATTAGTGCTGGGCACGTTAACGCGTTACTATTGCGTTAACGCAGCTGACGATTAATGGTAATTTTTTTTAACGTGCGTTAATGCAGTTATTTGTATCTTTATATTTCTCCATCAGATCTTCGTTCATTGGGCAGTTAACACATGCACAGACACACACAAACCCAATGGTTATGGTGGGGAGGCAGGATCTTGATCACTATTGGCTAGATGGCTTTCGTCACATGTCTCATCCAATGAGAGCCTTTGTTGTCGAGCATAAACAATTCAGCGTAAACAAAAAGAGGGAACTTCTGATGGAGGCTGAGAAGCTTGTTGGAGAAAAATAGAAAAAAGTAAGACCGGCTGGCTTTGCATTATTTGTTTAAAGTTTTTGAAAATGCATTGCCCCGTTTTTTATATATATACAACCGTACTTAAAAAATGCCCTAAACATCTTTCAGTCAGTTAAATTTTGTGCAGAAAAATGACGTTAAATCAAGAATTCAATGATTTTTGTCTTCTCATTCCAAATGAGGGATGAAAGATACATGAGGTCACAGTTGTCAGCAAAAAAAAATAAAAATAATAATAATAATAAATATATAAATAAAATAATCCATAAGAAGATAAAAAGAAAAATTGTACATAGTGTGTCACACTTGGAGTGTATTGCAACATAAAAACCTACACCTTCCAAAATAGTAGAGTGATTGTTTCTAAAAATTAAATAATTGTGATTATTCGAAAAATATCTTGAGATTAATTGCAATTAAAAATGTTATTCTATGCCCAGCACTAGTGTGTGTGTGTGTGTGTATTATAGCAACAGCAGCAGCTAGCTTCAACACTTTCGGTGCCACCTGAGGCTCTTCCAGCGAAAAATATCAGAACATTCCTGCTTGTAGAACCGTGTAATGAGAAAGTGTCAACAGCATTCACCTACAATGCTATGTATATTTTAGATATGTTGGTGCTGTTTTGAGCCTTGTTTATAGCCGTTAGCTCATCACTCAGAATCAAACTAAATGTCTCTAAACTGAAATCACTGAAAAAATGATCTAAAACACATAAAACATTATTTGTTAATAGCCTGTTCACAAATGCCCAACTCAAAAGAGATAAACTGTCTTTCTAAGGCAACAAACTCCAAAGTGGTATTATGTGTTCCCAAAAGCTAGTAAGTGGCACACTGACAGAATGCTAGGTGTGATTAGGAACAGTGTGTTAAACATTTGGCCAGTTGTAATCAGTTGGAGAGCTGTGAGGAAGGATGAGCTTCAGTCAAGGGGGGTGGGGGTGGGGGGTTATCTCTGTCTGTGATGCCGCAGGAGGTGCCAAAAGCAACAGAGACCACTAACCAGTCTGAATATTTGGCACCTTCACAGCTGCTGCTCACATGCTTCCATCCTCTTGTCTCACCAAGGGCCAGCACCAAGCACAGGATAATCTTGTTTTAACTGCCTCCCAGACAGCCCAAATGGCTGAGATTAAACGTTCCACATGACCCTCATGGCCGGGCCACTGACATGTATACCTCAGGTTTATTAGTGCACCTAAGGTTAAAGTGAGATGAAGAAATTGATAAGGAGTTGGCCTGAAATGGCTGGATAAACCTCCAGCCACGGCAAAACGTCTCTGCCTATCTAAATTTAAGTATACTGTGTCATGAATACAAATAAGTTATAAATCTACAGAAAAAGATGTCAGTAGCAGGAGAGAAAATGATTTATCAGTCAGGAAGAATATTTACTGGTGCTTAAACATATTGCTTGACAGCTATTATATTCAAATTTTTAGTCAAAGTCATGTTTTTGTCTTCATTAGAATATAAATTAACTTTGGACTATGTCATGTGGATTTTTTGATTCTGTGCATTATTTTTTTTAGCTATTTTTATTTTAATGTTATTGTTCAAACACAACATAGAGACATTGTCTGAAACTCCTATCATGTTAAAAAGAGCCTTGTGAAAAAAAATAAAGCAACATTTTAAACTGAGTCACTGTTTAATGTAAACCTTTGTGCTCTGTTACATTTCTATTAAAACTCAATTCAAAACTGGTGTCTGTTTGTCTTTTCTTAAAAATTTGCAGAATTTAGCGTTTCATAAGGAATGGTACTCGCTCCAAACCATAATTCTATTTAAATGTTGCATCACAGATTATGGAAAGTTTTGATGTCTAAATGATGTGTTTTCCTTATTTTTGTGAGGACTACTAATTTTTGGGGTGATATTAGTTGACTGACACATCCTGGGATGTTCTGTATTCGTTGTGAAAATAATCCATTTTTATCTTTTAACTGAGTTAGTCTAAACACTTCAGTGACCATTTCCAGCCTCATGGACATCAATAACTCTTTCTGAAGTTTTTGGAAACATTAATCTGGTCTCATGAGAACTGCTATGTCCCTGGGGAAAAAAAGTCACCAGAAAGTCTTATGATGTTTTTATTGTAGGTGAAAAAAACTTTTTTGTTAAAGTTTTTTTACAGTCTGAAAATGTATATTTCTCTATTCTTTTTGGTCTTGTGGAACATTGGAAACATTTATTTTTATGTAATCGTCTTCTACAGAGCCCATCCGGTGACATTGGAGAACAAAAATTATCACGAGACTACGCAATTTTTTACATGGACAAGCCTAAATTAGCCTAATTTGTTGTTATTTTAATAGAATGAATGACGTGTCTTCACCTTACGTTAGGCATGAATTTCTTAGCCTTGTGTGATGCAGCTATAAGTCACAGGTGATAACTGGAGTTGTACATTTTTCCAAAAAGCTTATTTATTTATTTTTTTTGAAGTTCAACTTTCAAAACAGGCTCCTGTCACTCTGGCTGCAGAAGGAGTCTGGGTTATGTTGTGTTCAGGAACACAGTAAAAATTTGTTTCCAGACACACAATCATTGTCATTTCATAAATAGCCATACTATGACATACACCAAATAATATTAAATAATAATAATAATAGTAATATGTGTGTACATTTAAACAGTTGAAGACAAAACAACGCAGGCTATATATAATCTGACTCCAATAATGTCTGTTTCTCACAACAAGGCTGCTCAAAATTAGCCCATTGTTGGCCACATGTTAATTATCTCGTGGCCACGCATAAATTGTCACGTGATCATGACTTAATAATGCATGGCAAGCGATAGTTACATTGTGGGCATGCGTTATTATTTCATATCCACATAATAATTTTTTTTTTATTCCATGTCACTGGATGGGCTCCATAATCTTCTTTGTCTAATTGTCTTTACATTTTATGCCCTAGCTTTATGTGCGTGATCCACACTTTTTCTGTTTCCTGGTGTAATTTGTGGGAATGTTACAGCGTCACATACATGCCTGGCATACAGTATTTTGCATTGTTTTCATCGGGATGAAGAGATTTCTAGAGACAGTGTTTATGTGGTTATTTTTAGAAGTGACAATAAAAGAGATTCCTTTAGAAAACAATCATGAAACAAGAACAGTACAAGCAGTTTCATAGACAATCTGTGGTTTCATGACGTGGTTAATTTGGCGGTACATGACATCTCAGAGTTTGATTTGTTTCTGTGAATGTATAATGAAATAAGCTGATTGGTGTTTGTGTTGCTGGCATCTTTTAGTTTCTGTAAATTGTCTTTCTATTTTAAATACATTTTCAGTTTAATTTTTCACTGTCTATGTTAAGTTTGTTTGATCAAAAGATTCCATTGGTATGCAGATTACTTATAGTTTGATGGCAGTTTTTTTTTTTCATCGTAAAAAAAAAGCAATTCAGTCTGTGAAAAACAAGACTATAAAACTGAATTTTCAGGATGTTTGTCATATTTTGGGAAATAGGAAACCCTAAAAAAACTAAAAAAATAATACAAAAATAAATAAATAAATAAATAAAACAGGCACAATCTTTGAACAGTGGGTGACCTGGTGGCTGTTATCCAACAAAAAAGCTTTTGAGACATTTGTTCCTGCAGACATATGCCAGGATTACGACTCCAAGTGTTTCCAAATGCCTCCGCAGCCTCCCTACCTGGTGGCTTTCAAAGCAGAGGACACACACTGCTTTCAAATGGCTTTCAAACCGATGTCACAGATAAACTCCAATTGATTTCTGAACAATGTATTGATCACAGTGACGTCGGCCACCGAGGCAAGATTAGCAATATTCCTAACATTAATTAAAATGCCCACTGTGCAAGAACAGATGGCCAAACTCATTAATCGTCTGTAAGGCTCTTACTGCCACCGCACACGTCTTAATCAGGCCGTGATCTGTCTTTATCACCTGACTTAGGTGCCAAACAAGTATCACTCCTGCGTTAGCCTTCCTTTGTTTGTGCCACGACCCCTGCTGACCTTGTATCGGTGCATTGATTGAAAAAATATTTTGAATGAGAGCGTACAAGGTTTTGTATTGAAGTGCGTAGTTCAGCCACAAACACAGAAATGTGCAGCTCAGACCCACCTGTATCATCTGCTCTTTCAAT
Source organism: Cynodonichthys magdalenae (assembly GCA_031762555.1). Classification (NCBI taxonomy): domain Eukaryota; kingdom Metazoa; phylum Chordata; class Actinopteri; order Cyprinodontiformes; family Rivulidae; genus Cynodonichthys; species Cynodonichthys magdalenae. Next base: position 14,619,137 of record JARVJO010000061.1, on the reverse strand, counting down.
TTCCTGCACCAGACAAAGATATTTTTAACACCAGCTGTTACCTTCAAATATTTGCATTACATCGCAGTAAGTGTGAGACATTTGATAAGATTAAAGCTTAATCCTCTTAGTGGCAAACAACTAATTTGGCTAATAATTCTGCATCACCTTCTGACTCCTCATTGCCACACAAGCTCAGATTTCAGCACCCAACCAGCATGAGGTTATTGTGCTGAAGGCTTTGTGTGTCTGCTGATGAAAAAAAAAAAACATCTTGTGTTCGATCCCCTGCTGGCTCTGTGTTCCATGTTCAGCATGAGGTTGTTTTTAATAAAGACAGAAACATGGAAAGAAGACAAAAAAGAAAGAAAATAGCTTAAAAAATAAGCATTAGATGGTGAGATTACATCTCATTTTTATTCTTGTTTCACCCTAGAAAAAACCCCACAGAGAACATGCAGGAGATAACACAACACTGTTTCTCTGCTGAGGTGGATGAATTAGGTTGGAATTTGTGTTGCTGCAAAATACAGCCCCTAATACCACTGGTTATGATGCTGTGTGAGTATAAAACAGGCTGGAGAATATAGGAAACCCACTTGTTGACTTGTTGCCCCCATGGATTTGTGAACAAACTTAGCAGCCACTTCAGCTGTAATGTCATCTCACTGAAGCGTGTTCCAAGTTCAATATGAAAATACTGCAGCTTTCAGGAGCGTACGTTCAAAATTGGCCTACTCTGCCTTAGTGTTTGAGCATTTTGTTATTTTTTTTTCTGTTGTAATTCTGTCTGTGAGTCTTGCCAACATTGGCAGACTTTTAATATTTGACAGAGGAAATCAATCACCGCATCTAGTGCATGAGCAAAACTGAGCTTGTCTTGCACTTTAGGTGTGCTTCTTATCATGTCTCACACTGATCTTTTGGTCTCTCTGGTGTTTTCATTGTGTGTGTGTTTTTAACACCTTCGTGTTTGCGACCTCTAGGGAAGAGCTCAGACAGATTTAGCCCAAAACTTTTGCGAGGCGTCAAGAGCCTTTTGAAGAGCCGTAGACAGCTTTTAATCAGCAGAAGCTAATCAGCCATATGTTTGACAAAGGTCTGGTTGGTTCGTGTTCTTTTCTTATCAAGAGCTGTTCCTGCTGCGTGTCTGCTTTGTGAGTCTTGTTTTTATCGTTTTTTTATTTTACCTTCCAAGGCTCCTGTTACCAAACTCTGTTCGAAGGGGTAAATTAAGTGCAACTGGGATTTTATTACAACACAGATGATCTTGATTAGGCAGGCAGGTTTTTTGTCCCCGCTAACGCAGATCTACAATCATATTCCATGTGTAATTAACATTGTGGGTGTCCAAAAACACAACACTAATCAAATCACTTTTGTCTGCCTTTGTGGGTTTTCTCAACCACGCTGCAATGACAAAAAAAGAAAGAAAGAAAAGAAATTCCTCCTCCACTGTTTGAAGAAATAAGATGGTTGCTCAACAGAAAACGACATTTGTGCCTATTATTTATGCATGGTATAATTTATCCTTGTGCATATAATTTGTGGTGCATGTTTACATGAATATAAATGAAAAAATTCGGTTGAAATAAATATTTATCATTCTGTTTTTGAACATGTATACTTTTGTTTGAAGAAAGACAGTTGGAATGATGTGTAAATGCAGTGATTTGCATAACCTTTAAGTAAAAATCAGACAAGATGTCATTACTGAAACAGATTTGTTTCTATGTTTATACTTCTATATTACATTTCATTCCAGCAGCAGGAGTTGCTGATATTGCTGTGCTGCATCACCTCTTCTTTAAATATTAATTGATGCAGGTTTAAAAGTGAAGTGTGTTCCAGATTTGCAATTTCCTTTGTTTTATATTTTGGTTCATAGTGTTCTAAATGTTTTCAGCAGGGACTGACTGTAAACAAACCAGTTTACCATAAAACTTTTTTATGTTCACTTAATGGTATTTGTAGTGGTTGTTTTATGATCTTCATGAAATAAACAATGTCTTACCTGAAAGAGACGTCAAATGACAACAGCATGTATTGTTGAGAAATAAAAGCTTTTTAACATTCATCAAAGTCATCTTTACTACAGTTTCTGTAATAATGCTCTCTTTGAATGCTGACTTTTGCTTTGCAAACAGATTAACAACCAAGGAGACCTGTTTTCTCTCTGACCTCACAGACACTGTTTTGATATGTTCCTAAATTAAATTATGTAACTGTTAACATAACCATGGAAATGTTTCTACTTAGAACATCTGAAAAAAGATCTGAATTGTCCCTTTAAAAGAAACAGTTGGTGGTTTGAAGGTTCACAAGATAATGTTTGCAGTCCTGCTCAAACCAAAGTTGTTAGTTTGTCAGTTTGGTCAGATTTTAACTCATTTTCACCAAACTGAACTTGAAGAAAGAGTTATCTGTGACAGGTAAGATGTTTATTATTCATCACTTCTCCACAAAACATCCCATTAAAAAGTATATTATTTACTTTATTGAGGACACTAGGAGGATGCATTATTTCATATTAAATTATATTTATTTATTTAGTTTTATTTAATTTTATGTTTAACTGTAAAACTGTGTTTGGTTTTAATGCATTTCTGTCCAAAAACCCACAGATTAAAGTCAGTCAGTGTTATCAGCCTTGTTGTTTGAGTGAAGAGGATTCCCTAAATCTTTTAATGATATTATGTGCCTCGGATCATAAAGTCTCCTGTTGCTCTTGTAGGCTATTAACTTTTGGTAAACCTCTTGCAGGTATAAAATGCAACAAGAGTTTATCCTTAAAAAAAGAGTTTTGTTTCAACATGTGCTATTTTTGAACACTTGTTAAACATATTTGGTATATATTTTATTGCAACTTTTTATTGAATGTTTTTACAAAACTTCTTTATGGAAACCTCAGAGTTCTAAGATACTTTCACAATGTTTAATTAATTAATTATTTTATTTATTTATTTATTTATTTATTTATTTATTTATGTTTACTGCCATGACCAAGTGGTGGAAAGTAAGTATGTCTGCTGTATTATTTTTGTTTGATTTAATGCTCCATCTGTGTCTTTTATGCTATTTTTCTGAGCCCCTTCAATCACAGTTATCTTAGGTTTAGTGTTTTATTGTATTATTATTATTTCTTATTTAATTGTATTTTTACAAGCAAACTTATAATAGTTTTTAAAAGTAATAAAAAGCTTATTGTTTGGCTCATTTTTTAGTTTTATTAATAAGAACAGAAACTACATTATAAGAACACAAATATCAGTTATTGTTCATAATCACCCAATAAAATTACTTGTATCACTTTAACATTTTATTCTGTGCTATATAGGTGTTTTTTAGTTTAATTTAAATGTCTTACAGAAGCTCTGAGTTGAGAATCCGTCAATCTCCTGATTGTTAACTTTTACAGCAGTGTTATTAAAACAGTCGTGTGCCTGCTTCCACCTCATGCTGAGGTGACAATAAATCCTTTCAGGCTTTTTAACAGGTATATCTCAACTTCCTCTTGTGAAATGCTTTCCTATTATAAGTAATTCACTTAGTTAATTAATTTCCTCGTGCGAATTAATTTAAGGAGCACGATTGAAGTTGCACAACCAGTTAATGAACCATCTGCATCAGAAAAACAAAGAAAAAAAAACAGCAAGCTGTGGTGCCAAACCTTTTGGTGCGCGCCACTGGGAGGCCATTGGTCGGACTGGGCAGGGTAATTTGCATACACCAGGACTTATAGTCAGCCCCTCTGATAAAGTCAGAGTTGTGTTTCCATTTGACTTGGCACAAGTGAGACACTGTTTGCATCATTTCTAAGTGTTTGGGCTGCATTTTATAGACTTTCAACATGAGAGTTTGCCAGCTTGCACCAGCTGGAGTGTCCCTGCTGCTTGCTGCGTTCTCCCTCACAGTCCACGGTACAACTACAAGATATGTCACCTTTGAGGAGGACGCACCCGGGACAGAGATAGGCAATTTGTCCCAGGATTTAAAGATTGATCCTGCTGACGACCCGGACACATCATTCCGCTTCATGCAGGAGAGCAACTCCTCGGTGATCCACATGCGGGAGAGTGACGGACTCCTGAGCGTGGCGGAGAGAATCGACCGGGAGCAGCTGTGCCCCCGGTCCCTCCCCCGCTGCTTCATCACCTTCGACATCGTGGCCCTCTCCAGGGAAAAGTTCCAGCTCATCCACGTGGAGATCGAGGTGAAAGACATAAACGATCACGCTCCAAGCTTTGCGCGCAACGAGACCAGCCTGGAGATTGTGGAAAACGTGCCCCTGGAGTCCAGGTTCCCGTTGCAGATCGCTCTGGACCTGGATGTGGGTGAGAACTACATTCAGAGCTATAACATCTCCCCCTGCAGCCACTTCGCCGTGGAGGTGCGCGAGGAGGAAGACGGGCTGAAGTTTGCGCAGTTGGTGCTGGTCAGGGAGCTGGACAGGGAGGTGGAGGACTCCTACACTGTGAAAGTTACCGCTTATGATGGAGGAGTTCCCGCAAAGTCCGGCTCCATGACGGTACACATCAAAGTGTTGGACTTTAACGACAATAGCCCGATTTTCGAGCACAGCTCCCTGAAAGTGGAGCTGAACGAGGACGCGCCGGTGGGGCACATAGTTCTCAGAGTGCATGCCTTCGACCCAGACCTGGGCGTCAACGGCGAGGTGACGTACGCACTCGCGGACGGGCTGACACCTGAAGCCACCCGCGTTTTTCATGTGGATCCTTACTCAGGTGACGTGACGCTCAGGGCACCCGTGGACTTTGAGAAGAGGAGGTCGTACGAGCTGCGCATCACAGCCTCGGACCTGGGGGAGAACTCCGTCCCGTCCACGTGCCAAGTCGTGATAGACGTCGTGGACGTGAACGACAACGCGCCCGAGGTCACCATCAAACCGATGACCTCCAGCAGCGACGGGGTGGCTTTCATCACTGAGGCCGCGGCCGCAGAGAGTTTCGTGGCGCTGATCAGCACCTCGGACAGAGACTCGGGCTCCAACGGGTACGTGCGCGTCAGCCTGCTCGGGCACGAGCACTTCGCCCTGCAGCAGGCCTACGGGGACACATTCATGATCGTCACCACAACCACTTTGGACAGAGAAAAGATCCAAGAATACAATCTGACTGTGGTGGCTGAGGACCTGGGAACGCCCCCTTTTAAGACTCTGAGGCAGTACACCATCAGTGTGACAGATGAGAATGACAACCCCCCTCTCTTCAGTAAGCCCCTCTATGAAGTTTCTGTGCTGGAAAACAACATCCCAGGTTCATATATAACTACTGTTGTTGCACGAGATCCAGATGTGGGGAAGAATGCCAAAGTGTCCTACAAACTCCTGGACTCAGAGGTACCAGGAGGATCCCCTGTGTCCACTTATGTTTCTGTGGACTCAGTTTCAGGGTCTCTGTACACGCTGAGATCCTTTGATTATGAGACACTGCAGCAGATTGAGCTGGTCATCCAAGCAGAAGACAGAGGCTCCCCTTCCCTTTCAAGCACATCAACAATCAGGGTTAGAGTTGTAGACCAGAATGATAACTATCCATACTTCACCTTCCCAGTCCTCCTGAATGACTCTGCTGAGGTTCCTCTGCCCTACAACGCACCTTCTGGCTACCTCGCCCTCTGTTTGTCAGCTGAGGATGCAGACGAGGGAGTGAACAGGGAGCTCTCCTACCACGTCGTGCAAGGTGACCCAAAGCTGTTTACCCTGAACAAAAACACTGGTGAGATTGCTTTAAAGCAGCGGCTGACAGCTGAAATAGGAGAAGTGCTGGAAGTGAAAATCGCAGTGAGCGACAGCGGCAGGTCCCCGCTCTCCAGCAGCGCCACAATCAGGTTTGTGGTCTCAGACACAAAGCCCCCCGAAGACCAGGTCGTCATTGTGCTGCGGTCGAGCGAGGGGGAAAGCTCAGGCTTTGATGGCTCGCTAATTATCATCATTGTGCTCAGTGGAGGCTGCGCGTTGTTGCTAATTGCCATAGTCGCTGTGGCTGTCACATGCAAGCTCGGCCGCAGGGGGAGAAGCCGTGGCAGGAAGAGAGACGTGTGCCAGGGCCTGTTTGACGGCAGGCCCCTGCCCATGCTCAGCTCGGCGGAACCAAACATTTACACGGGCCAGCAGGGGTTCTTCCAGGAGAGGACATCTTTGTCTCTGGATGACTCCTGCCTGTACGAGGAGAGAAGCAGGGACTCTGACACAAAGGTGAGTCAGCCAAGATCTTTTTTTATGATGCACTTGATCTTTGTGCCAGAAATGGAAACTAACCTTTCTACTGTCACTGTGTTTTCTCTCTCTCTCTTTTTTTAGATGTTCCTGCCCTCCAAGCATTTCCAACCAACATCTGTGTGGCAAAGTGACAGATACTGCTTGCAAGTGAGGTAAGATAAGAAGGAAATGTCTTTTCTCATGCTGGATTTGTTTCAGTAACCTCTGTCAACACAAAGTGTACCACCACTTCACACACCCAACTCATTGCTGGTCTGTAGAATGAGGTTAAGGCCCAGACGTGGTGTATGAAAACAATAAGGGTTAATCAGGCTCATACTGTATCTGTTTGCAGTGGCATCAGCAGCAACGACCAGCTGAGCGTGAAGGACAGCGGTAAAGGGGACAGTGACTTCAATGACAGTGACTCTGATACCAGCGGCGACGGAGGCAAGAAGAACTTCAGCACATTCCAACCCAGGCTAAAAAGTGAGTTTTCTACTTCACCACACTGCTCCTAACATGAAAAGTTCATCTGGATGACATGAATGATCAATGATTTCATCCTGTTTAAAATGTTTTCACCCATATTTGTGTGTGTGTGTGTGTTTGGTTTGTCTATAAAGTTAGCAAAATATCTCATCAAATACTGGAAAAACATGAATGTAAATACTGGGTGTACATTCACAACTGCTCATCCTTTGGAGTCAGTCCATTTAAAGATGGCCGCCACAGTCAACTAACCTTAGAAACGAGCTATAACTCAAGCGTTTTTTTTTTTACAGATGTCAAACTAAGAGTTGGTGTGGTAGTATCTGAGCATCTTTGTCAACACATAATCTGAAAAATAAGCAATACATTTAAGACTTTGAGAATAACTGTTAGTGTGAACCTTGGCTGTCTGTTAGCAAAATAACCCACAAACCATTTATCTTATTTTGTTTAAATCTTCGAAGTAATATACAAAGTCAACAACCACATATAATCAACATTATTCTTTTTTTTCTTGCCATTTCAGTAGAAAATATAAGTAAATATTAGTTTCTTCATCATTAGTGATTTTTTTTTTTAAATAATCAACATTATTCAATACAAAAAACTATTACTCAATTTTATAATATTGGGCTGGAATTTGGAGAGGTTGTAGTCATCCTCAACACTTTATCTTAGCACCAGATCATAATATTGTGTTAGACTGTAAATTATACAATTTACAATGTTTGACAAAAAAGAATGGTTACAATTCTATTCCTTCTCAAAGGAAGTGATCTTAGTTTTAAACTCTGACATGAAAGGCAGCAGACACTGTGCACTCATTCAAGAAATTCTAAGTCAATAAATTTTCTGTTTAATTCATTTTTCAGGTGCAGCGAACAGCTTATCCAGGGATTGTCGAGGCAGCTACTGCGCTATCCCACCAAGGAGCTACCTAACCTCCAGAGACAACACATACACCATAGGCTTCTCCCCAGTGTCTGTCTTCAGCAACCCTCACGGCATTAAGAGCGACTGCAGTTATGGTACAAATCAACAGAAACCAAGAAGCAGCATGCAAGCATTTTCCAGATCTGGGACTCTTCCTCCCTACTTCCCTCAGCAGCTGCGTGATGCTGGTGTCGGACTGGCTGCGGTCCAAAACCAAAGTCCTGATGTTGAAACTGTGGCGACAGAATTAGAAGTTGCAACCATCTTTTAAAAGTAAACCAAAAAACTGGAAGCTGTAAATATGTAGGTGTTTGCATTATGTGGTTAGCAGGTGTACAAATTTGTCTGTAAACATTATTTTCACATAGCTTCTTTATTTTTTTTATTTATGCTGCTTTATTTGATTTTGAATATTTTGTTTTCTAGTGTGTTGTTCTAATAAAACTCATTACTGAAACTAAGAAAAACCTTTTCACACGTTTTTTTTTTTTTTCCTGAACATGATGATACGATTCAAATTAATGAAAAGTGACAATGACTCATTTTGAGTGAGGAATATTACATTTTGAGGATTTAATAAAAACCCCACTGCCACCGGTAACCCCCAGCCTTCATTTGTAAACATGTAGAACTCCTCCTCCTCTTTGAATCTACATGATCAAAACTTCCGTTGGTGCCGATCAGATGTGAAATCTGATGCTCCTCCATTACCTGAGAGACTCGCTTTGAAGAATCCAAGGTTGCTCAAATAAGTTTCTTGCATGCAAATGAGAGCAGAGCGGTTGCTCACATGGAAAATAAGGTGAAAGCTAATATTCTGACTAAAATAAATAAAAAAGCACTGAGCGCTGTGATGTTATTACTTCACTCTTTAAAATAATTTATATCACTCTGCACAACACATCACAAAGTATTACGTTTCCAGACAAATTCCTGCTCATCGGGGTCCTTTATGAATTTATGCATTTAGTTAAAAAATGAAAAACACACTATAGCTACAAGAAGAAATACATTATTTGTGGAATTTTTAATTTTAACACCCTCACAGTGTTAAAACACCCGCTTGCCTCTCACGTTTCATGTGCAGACATTGTTTGCAATACTAAGTTTGATCCATCCATGAAAAAGCAGGACAAGAGCAAACTGTTTCTGGTGCTAAACGATTTATTGACGAGTCACTGATGAGTTTTAAATCCATAACCAACACTGCTGGTAAACAACAACCCGAAGTCTGGACACCAGTTGTTCATACATACTGTGACACACAAATGATAACCCACTTTTTCTGCTATAAATGCTGTTTTGAAGTGGCATTCAATGAAAATCACATGAACAGTTAATATCTTACCTGTTGTAGATAGCTTTTTGACTGAGCAAAGCTAAGACTAAAGTGGATTACAGCCATCATAAAACAACTCCATTCTCAGAAATCTCTTAGTAGTTCATTCAAACACTACTCTATAAATCCTTACATCAGTCAATTTCACATTACTTTGTTATTCAGACAGAAATATTTTGATATTCCTGCTGGATATAGTACTGCAGCTTTTGCACTTGTAAATAACCAAAACTATCTCTGTTAATAATTTTAAAGTACAAACTGATAGCTAGTCCAAAAATAATTGCTGGTGTATTAAAACATTTCTAGTCTCAAATATTTTATAGTGATTTATGATGGTGATAATTCTCAGTCATTCGGTTAGTCATGATCAAAAAAATAAAATAAAATAGCTTGCTTGCTTCTAATGCTATTTTATACATTTTACATCACTGATAATTTGGAATTACAGTTACATGTTGGCTTAAATTAACACTAACTATTGTATTAATTTATTATATATTTTTTTGTTTTATTGTTTTTAAGCAAATAGACCTCTTTTCTTGTAATTATTATTTAAAGACAATTAATGAAGCTATACTGTAGATCCATGAAGCATTTTCAATTCAAATTAAAAACTGTTAAAACAATGTGGTGTGTTGCCTAATTTATTTGTTTTTATTTGTCAGATATTGCATCAATTCAAATGATATTTTCTGTATGAAAACTGCAAGAAACCAACTGCAAGAATCACACAATTATTTACATAAACGTAGGTTTGTTTTTTTTGTTTTTTTGTTTTTTATCTTAATAAAATAGCAACTTGCTGTAGCCCTTTTAATACAACTCAAGGCACGCCTTTCTGCAATATTATGTTGTTGTATTTTTTCTCCACTGGAATAATATCATGCCAAACTGCCAATAATGAAATGGTTTTTAAAACAGTGTTTACATAAATCATTCTGGAATTTTTGCATTTGTTGTTTAAGTCAGCAGCAATTTACTCTAGCCTTGATCCTGCCCAGGTTAGCTCTTAAGTCAATTCAGAATTAAACACTAATTCTTAAAGCTGATAAGATGTTAATTTATCAAACAATTCCAAAGTACAACATTTGAAAAATACTGAACTATCCCTTTAAGATAGACCCATATAGAATGAAGGCAAATTCAGGACACACAGTCTCAAGGAACCTGGTGCTTGCAACTAAATTAGTCAAGAAAAATATCAATTAAATATATCTTTCAATCAAGGGACTGCATCCATGGGGAAGTGCATGATTTTTTCATCAACAACTTCAAACAGATAAGTCTGCTTTAATATCGCTTTTATCCACAGTTTTTTAAACTTCCTGGTTGACTTTTCAAACTTAAACAGAACAAGAAAATATGCATTTTTAACAGTGTTGCATACCTGCTGACAGTCATCTGTTCATGCACATGTTTGTCACAGTGTTCTGTCCTCATTATTTTGAAAGTCAGTTCAAATGAGTGTTTGATTTGTGGGGACAAATGAGACGAAGAGAAGAAGACTGGTGTAAATTGCTTAACAGCCAGGTAAGGAACAGAAAATTATTAGTTTTCGGAACCATGGCAAAAGACAAAAGCCTTCAGTGGAATCTAATGGCACACTGAGCTTTTTATTCTTTTTTTTTTGGTTCATCTGCACAAAATGTGGACTAAGAGCGGCACTCATTTGCATGATCATAAATACACACTTTTTTAGCTTTTGATAGCTGTGATAAAAGCTGGAATAGAGTGGATTAGACACCTTTTTACATAACTGTAAGGCACTAAACAGAGTTCTCACATATTACAATGTTCCTCATGAATAAAACTAATTCCATATCTAAGCTGTTCTGACCACTTTTGTATTATTTAAAGCTTCCATCCGTCAAAGTTGGTGCCATTTGAAAATTGCCAAGATATTACCTTGAAGATTTGAGGCCATGCAGAGTAAAACGCGTGCAGGGAGAGAAAAAAAGGTCATATTTATGCCTCTAGTGATGTTCATGGGTCTGACAGATAGCCAATTGTACACAGAGAGAAAATGCATTTATCAATCAATACAATATGCTTCCCTCTGTCATTGCTTTATAGTCTTCATGTAGGTCAAATGAGTTGTGCACTGACCTGACAATTTATGCCACGAGGTATATGCATTTGCACATTTTGGAATAAAATGTGTTTGCAGACATAGAGCATGTTCTTGTATTCATAAATGGACTTCTCTGTAATGTCCAGAAGCAGCTTTTTTCTGCGAAGGCTAATAAAAACAAATGTTGGGCTGCTTTTCAACTCCCCGGTATTCCTCTGATAAATGAGTCAGATCTGCTCACGTCATTTTATTTTCCTCTGCACCTGCGGTGTTAGGCGCCCCCCTCCCCCTCCCCCCTTTTTATAAATGGCTAACTGGGCGGCTTTGATTACGTTTTTATGGTCTTTTAGCATCTCAACTTTGAAACAAATTCTCTGCAGCATGTAAAGATGAAGCCTCTCTGAATCGATGGCATGTGGCGCTTCGGGCCTGTGCCCACAATGCAATGTTTTGTATTTCTTGCAGCTCGTCTTCATCTTTGTCTGAGCTGCCAAGTGTGAATATTGACTTTTGGATGCTTTGAATTGTGGGGCTGGTGTGGCCAAATAACACCATTTGTTTTTCACTTGACAGTTTTGTCTTCAAGCCGAGGCTTTGTTTATGTTCATTTACCATTAAGATGTCAGCTGTGTCACTTGTGAAGTTTTAACAAACCAGAGTTTAATCTTTTAGCGGTGTCTGAAACTAAAAACACCAGACACGGTGAGAGCACGATGAGCAAAAGCAACAATTTCCACTTAATTACAGGATGTTATCACATGATTTTGTCATCCTGCTGTAATTTCTGGGCGAATACAGTATAACATAGATAGAACATGTCATTTATAAACATTTGTTATTTTGTTTTACCTCTTTCTTTTACCATTTCATCAAGCAATCAAATGCCTTGCATTCTTTGAAGGATCCAATCATCACTTTTCATGCCAGAAGTTTAAACTGAACTCATCTTTAATGAGAGGGGATGGAGGTATAGCCATTTTGGTCAAACCTTGTAAATATTGTTGTGCACTCATGCAAGATCTTACAGCATTAGCCCTCAGAGTATGTGTTCAGAATGACTCTCAGCTACAACCACATCAACATTTAGCTCAATTTTTGTAAAATATATGTATCCAGACCCATTTGTCACCCTGTCAAATTCAGAATATAATTTTAAATCCTACTTCTAACATACAAAGCTCTCAACAACCATGCTCCATCCTATATTCAAAATCTTATTGTTCCATATTTTCCTGAATGAGCACTTCGCTCTCAGACTGCAGGTTTACTTGTGGTTCTTAGAGTTTTGAAAAGTAGAATGGGAGGCAAAGCTTTCAAATATCAAGCTCCTCTCTTGTGGAAGCAACTTTCAGTTTCTGTCTGTGAGGCTGACTCTCTGTCTACTTTTGAGACTATAGACTGAAGACTTCCGTTTTTGATAAATCCTGTAGGTAAGGTCCAGGACCCTTAAAGAAAAGCAGATAAAAGGTAATGGATGGATGGATAGTTAGGGTTGGTTTCCTGAGTTATTCATTAGTTCTGCTGCTATAGGCTTAGACTGCTGAAGGCTAAACTGATTTCCTGATTCTGCTGCTGTCGTCTTTTTTCACTATCCTCTACATGTTTGTTGTTGTAATTATTTCTATCAATAACATGTTTTTCTATGTCTTTCCTCCAGACTAAAATACACCTGAACCAGTTACTCATGCTCATCTGTAACAGTATTTTTATCAACAATTGTTTATGCACATTCTGAAGTATCATATTAGAAAAGGTGGGTGGAAATGGCAAATTTTGCAAAAACTTGTCAATTTCGCAACAAAAAAAAAAAATTTATGCACACCTGAGGTGTTTATTTGGATTTTCCAAAAAGAGTTAATGTGCAAAAGCTGGAAACACATTTGCCAAACAAGTTCTGACATAGCGAACATTTACCTCAATCAGCTGTTCTCGTTGTCCAATAATTGTACCGGCTGTGGCTGCAGCTGGACCCTCCACCCGCTGTCAGTGTATTCCTGGAAATTCCCAAAATGTAACAACACCAATACTAGCTGATATGACAGAATAATTACAAATTTTACGATAGCAACACAATCCTGATAACTTCTCTCCATTATCCCAAAATGTGTGGTTCCTGCAAGTTTGCAATGTCTACTTCCTGTTTACTACAGCCATGAGCAATGTCAACGTCTGACATAATCACATTTTATGTAGCCTGGTTAATTCGCTCCAAGCCAATTGATGAAAACACATCTGATGCACATTTCTTTTTTTGCAACATTTTAAAAGTTTGTTCAATATTCTCATTAAAATTGCATGGAATCATGGCTTGTGTCTCTTTCATGTTCTCCCAAACCCAGCAAGGTAGATGGCAGTCTGTCCGGAACCTTCTTCCTGTTAGAAGGGAGTTTTTCCTTTCCACTGTCACCAATGTGCTGCTCAGGATGGGAGACTGTGATTAAGGGATTCAACATGATCTGTTGGCTTCCTCAGATTGATTATCCTTTGTACAGTACCCTGAGACAGTGTTTGTTGTGACTTGGTGTCATATAAATAAATTAAATAGAAGTTTTGTTTTGGCAAATTTTGTTTAGCTTTGGCAATCACCTTTAATGAGGATGACTCCAGTTGTAAATGTAAATGAAAATAACATGTTCCATTTTACAGTGGTTTATGAGGTATTTTGCTAACAGACAAGAAGTCATTCGCAAAAATATTCTTTCAGCCTTTGGTGGTGATAAAGATGGGAATAGTAGGAGGCCATGAACCTGAGTTTGTGTTGTGTTCAGTTTGATCATTAAATAGCTGAGGCTTTCACTTCAATGAACCACTAGAAAGTTGTGCACAAACGTTAAAGAAAATCAAACAGGAGTGCAGCATCATTGGTGCCTGTTTGGACTGGAAACAGATGCTTTTCCATTCTTTTTGCTTAACCTAGCATGAAAAGTTGAGACAAGAAAAATCAACTAGCTGACTTGTCTTTGCTGTTGTCTGAGGTTGTCGCTTGCTTTAACATTGCGCTAAGCTAACAGGCTTAGCATTAATTAAACAGAAATTGATGCACCCATCATTTTGTTCAGCTTTTAGCAACAAACTAAAATTTAAAAGGCTTTTTGTTTCCTAAAATTCACAAAACAGTCAAATTTTCAACTGTTTCCTTGAATCAAATAATCATTTCACTATTTATGCTAAGCTGCTACGGAAATATGAAATGTTCTTCGTGCATACTTTGAAAAAGTTTAAAAAACGAACTTGGTCTTTAGTGGTAGAACTGAACAACTGTGCAATAAGAAAGAAAGAAAAAAAGCTCATGGGGGAGATATTTTGCTTACATTGTCTGAAGATTGAGGTGGATGTTAGTGTCAATTAATGTGCACATAAAGCAAAATATGAGGCAAATGAAAAACTTACGTGGAACTTACTAAAACATTATCAAACTATAACTTCTTTAATGAATTCATATTGTTTGTTGCTTTGAACTTAAATGTTTTAAAGAAGAATCTTTGTTGATGCTCAAAATATGAGTTGAAGATGATTCTCAGCAACAACCATCACACAATTTAGCTCAGTGCATTTAAAAATGACTGAGTTAAGTTTATTTTATCATTTGCTAAATTTATTAAGCTGTGGCATCCATTTTGAATTATATTGACTCCAAAGATGATCGTTTACACATATACTTTATTGTCCTAAAAAGAGATTCTATTGACTTACAAAGTGTTAGATGATGTATAACTACAGAGAAAATTAAAACATTAAAAAAGGACAGATGACGTAATTATCATCTTCTAATATGTGACAAAATAAACCGAATATATGCACAAAGTTGTTTTGAAAAGATTTGATTATTTTCTGGGAAACTGAAAGCTTTTCTGTGTTGAGAGATTTTATGAATTTTTTTTTTTTTTGCTGCTGCCTGATTAATCTACTGCATTGCATGAACTCTGTGTTAATTCTTACACCACTAGAGGGAAACATCAAGCTATGGAAGCATTGACAAGTTATAGACTCTCTAAACATCATCCCCACCTGCAGAACATGGTTTTAAACACAGAAATCTGATATAGCATGTGAAATGAAGGCTAATAAATAAAGTTATTATTATTACTATTTTTTAATGTGGTGATGTTCTGACTGGTTCACTGCAACTAGAGAATCCTATTTTTTTCTGAAAAAGGAGGTTATTCATGAGCACTTGCTGTGCTTTTACAAACCTTCAGTTTTTAATGGAGTTCCCTGAGTCTCACAGGAAGCTCATGTTCAACAGTAGCCTCACGCAGAGTGGAAATAATGTGCCAGTAGTCTCACCTTCTCACTGCCTTTTTAGATGTGAGCTTCCAGTGCACGCTTTGGGCTTTTAGTGACAAGTTCACCCATCAGTACCATTGTCCATTTTGTGTGATTTGTTACGAGGGAGGGGGGTGGTGGCGGGGGTGTGCAGTGATTTTAAATCTCAGTGTTCGACGTGGCATCATCTGGAGAGCCGAGGACATTCTACATTCAAGTCTGATGAACAAACAAAAGATGAGTACGTTTCAAGAGGCTTCAGCAATCAGATTGTGAAGTGTTAATTTTCAGCTGAAGCACATCTGCGAGTAATCCAGTGTCATGAATTCAGCATACAGCTGTTTCATCTTTATGTTGAACAGACTCAGGAACAAGACTCACATGCAGGATGGAAATAAACTCATCCTTTAGCCTTAAGTTTAAATAAGATCCATAACTCACTGGAAAAATGGGGGAAATAATCAACATTCCTGGTGAGAATTTTTTCTTCTTTTTTCATTGTAAACATGTTAGTTTTTTCAACTTCCAACAAACACGACATTAGCCACAGAGATAATGTTCTATCTGTGACAAAAGACAAGAATAAACCATTGTCCAGAAGGACCCGGCCTACCCGGTCTCTGTGGGCCGGGACTGGGTAGACCGCAAAAACCCCGGCATACGTCCTGTCGCCTAGCAACAGTGACAACACCAAACAGAGGCAAAATTAAATTGAAACTAGAAAAATATTAATATATTAGCATTATTAATATCACAAAACAATAAATTAACTTAAAGGCAATAATTGAAGATCTAATGGACCTGCTGTAGATGCATGTTTATTTCGCTACACCAGCTTGTTTTTTTTCTGACAAAAACAATATTTAAAAACATGTCTATACAAATGACAAAAGCATTAACAACAGTCTTGAAATTTTAAATGTTTATACCAATAAAAAATATTCCTTTCTCTCACTTTGTCCATCATTACTAGCAGAAAAAAAAATTTTAGTCGGCCCGCAATGCATTATGGGATATGGTGGGCTGAAGAGGATCCATATTTGGAGCAAAGGAAGGACACATTTGTTGGTCGTATAGGAGGAGTCTTTGGATTTGGACAGCCTCTGTAGCAGTGCTGTGATGGAAGCAGCCTACAAATTCGGCCTTCGGAGGACCTGGTCTCTGGATTTGGACACAGCCAGGGATGACTTCAAAAGTTATTGCCAAAATTTTATGCAAAGATATAACCCAATGCATAGCACTCAATCCATGTATTGGCAACAATGCTCATCTACTATTAGTTTTTAGCTCAATATCTATAAAGTTAGCTAAGGTACTGCCATTAAGGCTGCCATCTTGATTTAGGATGACTCTAAAAATGACTCCATTCTACATGTAATTCCAATGATTAATTTCTGAGAGATCCATATAAATTTGCACATTGGTTCATGACCCAAACAAACACGCACAAACTAAACAATATGACCCCATTACCTTTGGTCATGGGCGATAAATATATACTCTCTAAAATGAGATCATTTAAAAGGCTATCTAAAACTGGTAAAGTGTTAATTGTTTCTAACCTTTTTACGGAGCCCTACTTAAAAAAAAATCTGAAGTATTTCTTTAAATTAGCTTAACACTCAATAAATGAATGCATGAACCGACTGCTGCTTTCCCACCTTGGCGCCTGGAGTAGTTGACCTCCGTCTTAAACCGTAATGGCACTCGCCGCCTGCAGTTCTCTATCTGCAGAGAGCTGGCTCACACATAAAGGCTCTGGTCCTGAGCTGATGATGATAAATCTGTGCCAGTTGTTCCACCAGTTGATTGTGGTTTACAGCTGAGCAGGGAGAGCGTCTTATTGTGTCAGTGTGGGCCGCCATGGAGACAGCTGCCAGAGAAAGAGCAGCTTTTTTTATGCGGTTTCTTTGCTATATGGAGCAAATTAGGAGGAGAGAAATATAGAAGAAGGCCGGGAGAGAGGGAGGGCAGAGTAATATGTTGCATCAATCAGTCTAAATGACTCGCTCATGTTATTAGCTAACAATGTTTTTGTTTCTTCAGCTCCCTCAAGTTAATAGCGTTCCATAGTTAACCTTGACGTAATTGGAAAGGCTCCGTTGATGTGCTCCTATCTGTATTGGACTGACAGTTTATTTTTCTTCTGTGCATGGCTTCCCTCCTCTTTCATGTCGCTACAGTATTTATGAATTAGTTTCCTGTCACTTTACAGTACAGCCTAATACTAATTGGTGCTGAGATATATGGGCTATTCACATCCCACTAGGTGGCATGCAGTCTTCCTTCCTTCCTCTCTTCCTTTCCCTGCATTAACATGACTGAAAATTGTCAAAGCTAATAAGACGGTGTTGCTCTGGTAATGCTGCGGCACAAATTACACCTTCCTTGAAAATGGTATGATCTCAAACATAAATTTAAACACTGTGACTCCGTATCCGCCGCTCCTCCAACCAGCCCCTGACATTTTAATTTGATGCTTCATCTGCAATTAGGCATGCACTGCACAGAGATTAGCTTATTTTTGTTTAGCGAGAAGCAAACGTTCACTTGGGACTCCTCTTAATTTGAAAAAAATAAAGCAAAAACAGGAGGTATGAGGCTGAGCATGTGCCGTTTTCAACCTCAGCTCTTATTAAGTATTAATAAACTGGTCAGTGTTTTGCTAAAAAATGAATCCAGCTGTCATGTTTGTTGATGACTGCTTCTATGAGTGACAAGCAAAGAGACAAACCGAAAGGAAAAATGTGGGAAATATAAAAAAGCTTTTGTTTAAATTTAATAAAAGAAACAGAGAAGAAAATGCAGCATGTCAAGAAACATCTTGACATGTTTGTGAGGCTTGTTAATTTTCATTCCATTTCATATTTTTATGAAAAAAAAGTGTCTTTTTTAATTTTCTGATAGTCCCTTGCCTCAGTGGGCCACTTTGCTGGATAGATATCTGCCTAAGAAGTTAATTTAAATGACTTTTGGAGAATAGTTGATTGATCCGGTGCATACTAAATAACTTTACAGGCCTGAGATAATACGCCACTGCAGAAAGAATCCACACAAACTCCCCCGAATGCTATTTCCGCAACAGACATACGGTCACTGTCAACATCATAAATCTTAAAATAAATCTACAGTATATTTGTTTGTGAGCTCGGGGGATTTTTAAAAAAGCTTTGGGCTCAGATTTAAAAACAACAACCAAAAAGAACGGTGGTTTCTTGATTGTTTTCCTTTGAATTTTCAAAGATCTTAAGAACTGAGGTGGCTTTACTTTTGTTTACCAGAAGATCACAGCCCGAGGGTCACATTAGAGCTGTTTACTCCTCCCTGTCAAAGCATAAGTTGTAAATTTTAGCTTGCAGGAAATGAAAGCTGTAGTGGCACGTCGAGTATACAGACACCAAAGTGATGTCATCTTCAGTGAGCATTGCTCTTGTCTGGACTGGCAGGTGATATCAGAGGATAAACTCCTGTTTGACCTTGGTGCTCGCTTGTCACAACAAAAACACGAGTGAAGGAGCAGAGAAAAAAAGGGAGGGAAAACAAACAACTCGCATCACATCTCAAATAATCGGACTCGTCTCAGACGACATTGTGGTGCAGCAAAAAGAGAAAAAGACTGAATCATAATTCTTCCAAGAGCTATAGATTACAAAGCTTGATGCTAAGTGCCTTCCCAAAACAACAGATCGTGTCTTCATTAAACTCACTGCCACCAAGGTATGATTGATTCCCATCACTTTAAGCTTTTACTTTTCATTTTTTTATTTTTTTTATTTTGACCACTATAGGAACATCAAACACCATGACCTCCATTATTTCCCTTTTGCAATTGCATTCACTTTATTCGCCTCTCTGGCTCTCCAATAGCTTGAATCATTTCTCCCGGGAGGTGTTTTTTTCTAACCTGCTGCTTCTCTGCCAGTCCTAAGAGCACTGTAACCAGCAATTCTCTTACACTGTATGTGGGACACTTGAGCAAAGAGTGAGACGAGGCAGCTGGCAACAGCCTAGATTTGGCTCCGTCAAAATTTAGATAGCAAGCTCGAAAACAAAGTGGCACACATCTCATGTTTATCTTGATAATACTTTAATACTGAGTTAAAGAAAAGAATATCAAATAAACCTAGGTAGTCTTTTTTTTTTTCAAATATATTTTTGGGTTTTTCTCATCCAAAGCACAGCTAAAGATATTAAATATAATTATAGGAATAGATGGGAAATGACTTTGCTCTCAAGAATGTGCTTCAAGTGCTGATCTGAAGCCAAGAAGGCGATAACTATGCATGATGATTTGCATTTGTCTAGATCAGCTCAAGGTTCAGATAAAAAGGTCATTCCATGCCTGCTCCACAAACTTTCTTAATATGAAATTTCTAAAATAAGAAAGTAGAACTTTTATTAGGTTCATGGCACTTTGTAAACTCCTCTAGGGCCACTGCAGATTCTTTTTATCCCCTTTTGTAGTTTTGACTTTTAAGCTGATGTTATCACATTTGCAGTTCTTCCTAAGACACAACTGTAGCTCATTTTTGATGTGGACTGAATTGCAATTATGGTGCATATCCATCCAATCCACCCATTTTCTGCACTTGCTTTGTCATGTTTGGGTTTGCAGGGTGGCTGGAGAGTATTCCAGCAGGCAACGGTGTACAGGCAAGCATTTTTACCTCTCCAATAAATCATCACTGGGCTAAAACAGAGACACACAAGACAAAAAATATAAGTATTTTGCACAAACACACACTCATGCCTAAGATCAGTTCTGAATAGGGTGGATTGGGGCTTTTTAAAGAAGTAAATGTAGAAATATCACAGATGCACCTGTTTAAGGGGGTCTCTGCAGTCAGTTGAAGTTTCTTGTTTTGTGGGAGGAGTTTGTTTAAGACATGATTGGTCGGCTTGACTTTCATGGGCGCAGTTTGTTAAACATGCGATTGGTTGGATTGATTATTTTGGGTGGGGTTTAAGGAAACTGGGGGCAGCTGGGAGCTTGGTTGAAACATTTGTCATAATCTGTCTTTCTTCTTTAGTTTTTCTAGTGTTTCTATGTTCCCGTGTGTATTTCTGCCCTGCTGTCTTGCCTCTAGCCCTGCCCCTGCTCACCTATTTCCTATTGTTCCTTCTCATTGTCTCATTAAGTTCTCCCTTTATATTTGGTGTCTTGTCCAGTCTGTGTCTGATCATTGTACTGTCTTCAGTCAGTGTGGTGCCTCTCTGTGTTCCTTGTGCTGTAGTGAGTTTTTGAGCTGCCTTGCCAGCCTTTTGTTTGTTTAATAAAGCCTTTTTGGATTTTTGCCTGCACCCTGGGTCATTTCTGCAGAAACACCACAACTATCAGGAAGCACCTATATATTTTTTTAATATAAATATTAATTTTAGTCATAACTCGAGACAAGAAGGTGCTGGCTGCACAACAATTGAAGTCAGTAAATTATGTTACATAATTTGTCAATTTTGAGACGTTCTGTTTTGAACTGTAGACAGTCAAATCATATTTACATGTTCACAGTAATTTGACTATTACCATTGCTTCCTCTTTTAAATTGCCATACAATATAAGTCAGTCTGACTGATTTTGACAAGTTCTGCACAAATGACAACAAATTAACAATACAACTGTTGTTACTGCCAGATTTTACTCCTTTCTCTCGCATTGTCCGCGATTATGAGCAGAAAAATTCTCCAGTCAGCCCGCAATGCATTATGGGATATGGTGGGCCGAGAAGGAACCATCGGACCCATCCCTCAAATCGTGGAAAAAGGAGGACGCATTTGTTGGCCGCATCAGTGACCAGATTCAAGATTCAACAAGGTAGGGGAACCGAGTGACCACACCAGGGGTCGGATTTATAAAGTTGCGTACGCACAAAACGAGCCCAGAAACTTGCGTACGCCACTTTTCACGCAAAGGTTGTGATTTATAAAATCCAAA
>JARVJO010000061.1:14566536-14597802 GCA_031762555.1 Cynodonichthys magdalenae | reverse complement strand
GGACACGCTGGAGGGACTATGTTTCTCAGCTGGCCTGGGAACGCCTTGGGATTCCCCCAGATGAGCTGGCCCAAGTGAAGGTGGGGAGAGAAGTCTGGGTCTCTATGCTTAGGCTGCTGCCCCCGCTACCCGACCCCGGATTAACGGAAGAAGATGGACGGAGGGACAGTAAATTGCCACAAACCAAATGCTTTTGCAGTGTGCTGATGCACTTTTACAGCTTTAATTTATTGAAAAAACATATACATACCTTTAAAATATTCAGTTTTAGTAAAATGTAAAAAGAAAAATGTCACTTTAAATACAAGCAATAGCACTTTACTGGAAACAAAGAATAGCTTTTAAATGTGAACCTTACAATTTCTTATAAATCATATCAAACTGTCACCTAATGCCATATTTTTCACAGTTGCTGAGATTTTATTGTGAATTTCACGAAAAAATGGGCAGTGCATTAAACCACCATGCAGCTCTATTTAAAGATTAATCTAATGAACATTTTGCAATCGATCAGCTAAATGTTCTCAACGATCTAATTTCAAGACATGTAATCTATATTTTGGGTGCCTTTTATCTTATATATAAATACATAAACAGGGTAAGGAATACATTCCAACTACTTTATGTAAAACTGTCACAAATTGACAGAGTATTTAAAAAAATATTATTGCGTAGGCTGCACTGATATTACATTCATGAGTCACATGTGCCAGAAAACCTGATTTTGTCTTCTGCCTGATGCAATATTTTTTAACGCTTCATCTCATTAAATATTTACATTTTATTACCTGCTGGCTTACGTTCAAACATAAAAAAGCACCTTTATCAAGGGTTATAAAAACATTGCATGCCATAAAAAAATAAAAACTTCACAGCATCTCTAAAAACTTTTTTTCTCACCTCATAAGCAAAAACTAAACGTTAGATGTACCAAAGAAATTTAATGAAAATCTATGTGCATACATCTGAGTCAATTTGCACAATTAAAAATAAAAGTCACACCTATTCCTGCTCATTAATTTGATACCAGAAAAAATTGTCTTTAAAACGTGAAACTTTCAAATGAATACAAAGCAGTTTTTTTTAAGTTATTTGTGTATTTCAAATGATATTCTTTATTTGGGTGTACTAGTTGCATAAGCACAGAAGTCTTACTAGTGGAATATATTTTGTACAGTTTTGTTGCTGTAATGATTTTATTTTGTTGTGGGTTTTTTTTTTCTTGTGAATGCAACTATTGGGATATCTCAGAGTCCAAAACAATTTCCACAAATTGACAATAAAGCATCTGGTTTCCTGTTTTCTATCATTGTATCATGATATTATATTGCACATTTTACAGCACAGCTCTGTGAAATATTGATGAAATGTTTAAAGGAGAAGTTCAGATCTGTTTGAAGTCAGGTTCTATGAAAAGGTTATGAACAACTAATATCTTACCTGCTGTTTATAGCCTTGTGACTGAACCCAGTTTAAAAAAAAATATGTTTGATTTAGTGCTGGGCACGTAATGCGGCCAACACTTAACGGCGATGATTTTTTTTTTACGCGCTGAAGGAATTTATGAGTTGTCTTAATTACTGATTTAATACATTACACATTCTGTTGGTTTTGCTTAGGTGAAATTGTATAAACTATTGTATGAATGTTTTTTATCAGTTTATATACATGCCTATATGCATTTTCAACACATCTGAAATGCTGGAAAGAACAGTAGAGAGTTGAGATTATTTGTCAGAGAAGCTGCCCATCAAGCCGTAGAGAAGACAGAGGCGGGGCCAAGCTTCTGAAGATCTTGGAATGTGCCCATTGGAATGTGCTGATTCTGTGAAGGACTTGCACGAGGGTGCCTTAAAACAGAGTTCAGACCGGCGCTGTGGTATTCTGTATGGTTTCTTACACTTACATTATAAATAACGTCGCATTGGTGAGTCTCTCATCTGGTTCTGACACGAATTGCAGTTAAACGAACACGTATTTCTTTCAGCACGTTAACGCAGTTTCTTTATATTTCTCCATCTGATCTCTGTTCTCTGGGCTGCCTATGAAGACGCACACACACAGAGACACACACAAACCCATTAGTCGCTGGGGGGAGGTGGGATCTTGATCACTATTGGCTTTAGACAGCATTCATCAAGCGCGTCTCATCCAATGAGAGCCTTTGTTTTTGCCGCTCACGTGCAGAACTCAAGCTGCAGCCAGTGAGCAAGCCTGAAGCCACCGGATTCTTTAGAGCATTTTTTATTTTAAAACTTTTCCTGATGGCCGGCTTGAATGAAGTAAAGTTCTCTGTAAGCATGGCAACACTAAACTGTCTCACCACCGGAGCAGTTCGAGCCTGGAATATCACTTCAGTTTAAAATAAGGGTAAACAAACAGAGGGAGGTTCTGCCGACCAGCGTGTATGGGAGACTGGTTTGGGTTGACTTATTTGTTTAAATTTTTGAAAATGCGTTGCCCCTTATTCATGTAAAACGGTACCTAAAATGCTCTAAACATATTTGAGTCAGTTAAATTTTGTGCAGAATAATGAAATTAAATCAAGAATTCAAGGATTTTTTTGTCATTACAATAATATGAGGAATAAAAGATAGATGAGGCTCCTGTTGTCAGGAAAAAATACAATAAGCAATAAGAAGTTAAAATGAAAAACAAACAAAACAAATAATGTACAGTGTGTCACACGTCTATTGCAAAATACAAACATACACATTCAGCCATAAAGTGAACGTTTCTATAAAAAAAATTGAGATTAATCACGATTAATCGCTAAAATATCTTGAGAGTAATTGCAATTAAAAATTTTAATCTATGCCCAGCACTAGTTTAATTCAGACCAATTTAAACAACATACAGCCAGTCGAATTTGGGTCAAGCCCAAAGTTTGCTGATATTTTGTAACTGCTCCAATGTCCAGTCTAAGTTGTAACACATTACCCATCATTTAAACATCTATAACTTCAGGGCTAACCTTATGTTTTGGCTGTGCTTTTAAACCTCTCAAATGTTGACTCCTATTTTTTTAAACCAAAAACTTTTGAGTATTTTTTTTTTTATTATAATTACTTTTTTGAGAGAAACATTGTCTTTGGCTGAGCTGCCACGTCTTGTTGAAAGCCTGCATCAAAATTCCACAAACACTCAGTAAAGAAAAAAAAAATAGTAAAGTCAATACAGCTTTTTGTTTGATCAAAAAATGTATTGACTTTGAGCGTGTGTTGTGAACTTGTCTTGAAATGTTAGCAGTGATTTCTTGCTGGAGTCTCTTCAGTTGCATGGTAGCATTTGGAGTGCTCAGGTTTAACAAGTCAGGACACGAGGTCATTACTGGGATGAATAATCAATGCATCCTTACTGGGAGAGTAATTCTTCCTTATGCTTGCAATACTGTAGTCTTTGCAGCTCTGGCTATTTACAATTACAGCTCTAATTTGTTATACAGCTCCAGGATCCTTAACGAAATGTTCTTGATTAAATGTTCAATAGTATAGATTTGCTGGTATATTCATAATATATGAGTGTTTAGTCACTCGTAAAATATACAGTAAATTACCAGATCTCATTTAAATTTCATCTGAAGCAGAAAAGGAAGAACTGAAAGGGCTGAAACAGACTGTATTGTGTTAAGTACTTTGACAAGATCTATGCTGTACAAAAAGAATTAAAAAAACAACTCTACCAAATAAAGCCTAATAGTACCTGTTCAATATCTTTGACTGACTGACATTTTGACTCATTCAGCAGCAAGTAGGACCATTTCAGAAACGTCTATACGACTCAGACCCGTGAACAAAATTAAATGTTCAAGCTCCAGCTTGCAAAGGTAAAAAAAAAAACACAGGAACTGTCAGTCAACCCACCTAAGGTTATACGGTTGTTTTCTTATTTCTTATAATTTTATTCATGGTTTCAGCCTGAAATGCTTGAACTGAATGTGAATTTTTTTCCAGAGATGCCTTTTTAAATTTCATAACTTTTAATGTGCCGAGTGTTTAAAGTTGACTGATTGATGAGCAGATAATTTGGGAGATTTTAGAACAATCATCAAAATAAACCCATTCTTCACACACGATCACTTCAATTGCATTTTACTTTTAATATAATTTTTTTAATCAGTATTTATCAAAATTTTAACATTGAAGGGATATTTTACAGGTCTTCCAATGTGACATTCTTTAGAAACACATATCTCACCTTATGGGCAGCACGTTGAACAACCATAATTTAGAGAAACATAGTTTAAGCTTGACACAAGTGATGAGCTAACAGCCTGAGCAAGACCAAAGTCTATTTCTGCTTTCTTAAAACAACTTCAGTCTCAAGTTTTTAGGAGCAATTCATTTATATGCTATTTCAGAAACATTTAAATCACCAACTATTTTTCATTGCATCTTCATTCCTACAAAAATAAGTATAATATTGCTGCTGGCAGTTCTCCAGGCTGCTGCTATTTATCCTTACAAATAATTATAGAATTCTACCTTAATGATGATGGTGATGTGAAAGTAAAATAATAAAAATATATATTGTGTCATTCTAGTCAGAAATAATATGCATTTCTTACTTAAATACCTCTTTACATGAAATCAAATATTAAATGGTTCTAATCTTCTAATTGAAATCCACTTCTAAAGATGTAACTATCCTTTTTACCATCAACAAAACAATTAAAAAATCCCAAACATGTTCAAATCTTAGCATAAATTTAGAACATGTTTTTCTCTCAGTTTGTGTAAATATCAAAATCACCAAAGAGTTTCTTCCAAAAATGCAAAAAATAAAAACAAATAAACAGAAAAAAAAAAAAAACTTTAACCTCCGACGCTCTGAAGAGAGAAGCCTGACTCTTGAGTTTCTGACTCAGAATCGAAATGTTGGAGAACTGGCATTTTGACCCTTGAGGATTTGCATTTATATGCAAATCCACATCTGGTCTGTAACAAAAAAAATAATTTATTCAACATGTACCATGATAACAAGGCTTGTGAGATGTGTTAGGCAGTTTTTTGTTGCACACACACAGGGGTGCTAGCAGCTCTGATATTTGTGTGGATTTAGGAGCCCCATATAAACAACTGTCAAATGGCTGACTTACAACAGGTAGTGAAAGGTTAATATTTAGTTGTGCTTGTGTATAGAGCAATAAAAAAGAACGTGTTTTACTCTTTACTTGTATTTAATGCCCAAAACAATCAAATTAGACTGTTTTGGACATTTGTACTTAATTTGCAGGTGACAGCAGACAATTTAACATTAGGAGAGAAAAAAAGGAAAATGGAGGAATAATATTCTACATCTGGCACTTGAGCGTGATTTGAATTTAAGCTCATACTTCCTGCCTTGAAAACTAGATTGTGAAAATAGGACAAATCTCACCAATATAAAAATAGTCATTAAGAGTTTTAAAAGGTGAAGCTATTGAATAATTTAGCAGCTCACCTCCACACAAAGTCAATACAAAATGAAACATTTCAAGATAAAACAAGAGGACTCATCAAAGTGCATTTCTGGAAGCTTTTTGTTTTCTTAATTTGGTTTATTTTGTACCTTAAACAATGAGACAATATCAGACAATGTAGCAATTACCCAGACTGACATGTGAATGTCCAGCATCATGGAGGTCATTGGTGCCCATATCTAGCTATAAATGTGCGAGGGGCGGGGTACCACCTGGACAGGTCACAAGTCCAGCTCGGGGCCATATAGAGACAAACAAGACAAACAACCATTCACTCTCTCACTCATACCCAGGGACAATTTAGAGTTAGCCTATCAGTCTTGTTTTTGGTCTGTGGGAGAAAACACGAGTACCCAAAGAAAACCCACATGTGCACGGAGAGAACATGCAAACTCCACCCAAAGAGGTCCACGGCCCGGATTCAATCCGGCAACTTTCTTGCTAGGAGGCAAGAGCTCTATCAACCTAGAATGTGAATGTTCAAGTTTTAAATCCTCCATTCATTCTTGATATATAATTAAGCGGCTAGCATTTCTTGAAGGTTTGTATATATCACCTGCTGTCTTTCATGAGTTTTAAACTAAGGGTATGTAAAGAAATTGTGACATTATAGCCATTTTTTGGAAGTACTGAAAAAAAAGTCTTGTGAGATCGAAGAGAATTTAGGAGAACTGCAGAGTATGTGTTAGAAACTACTTTTGTCTACTATCTCCATCTCCATTATATACTGCTTATATATGGTTGGGTAACAGAGGAAACAGGCCAGAGAGAAAATCCTTCTTTGGGTTCCCAAAGTGTCCCCCTGCAAGAAAGGATATATACCGGTAATCCTTCCAGCAATTTCTGGGTCTGCCTCCGAGTCTTTTTCCAAAAACATAACAAGAAACCTTTCAAAGGGAGGAATCCTAAGCAGATGCCCAAACCACCTCAACTGACTCCTTTCAATGCAGAGGAGCAGCCATTGACGTATTGAACTGGATCCGACATTGCGGCGTTATTACATACATGTACTTCCGTGTAAAGAGAGCAGCCTTTACTATGTGTTTATTATGGATGTAATATACTATGTTTATACTATAGATCACAGCTTTGCTCCATCATTTTGGACTTTTGCAACCCGCTTGAGCAAGTTTTAATATCAGTATCATGTGAATGTGTAAATATATTTAATTTAAATACTGTTTTTGGTGGAGGACTCAGATATAAAAATGTAACACTAAATTCCAATACACGTTTCATAAATGTAAATGGGTATACATGTGTAATGGTTTACAGAGTATGTCCTGTACCTGAAGCATTTTTTTATACAGCTGGATTGGACTAATTTGTTAAAGGTAAGCAGAATAAAGACAATTAATTAAGTGTAATATTCTGGATTCAATGATTTTGTTACATGAGATTGGACATTTATTATGGTTAATTACTTGTTGTTTTTTTACACCAAACAACACCCTCCCACCACCATTAAAGGCATTGATTAAAGTTACAACTGTATTTATGCTGAATTACTATACTATTTATATCATTTTCAGTGTTATGTCTTAATATACTGTAGTATTTTAAATGTATGTCACAATAATTAAATTAAAGTAAATGACATTTTGTCATGTTTGTTATTTTACAGAAGTCTAGGATAAAAATATGTTAACTATGACACTACATTGTATTAAATTGGCTGCTGTAAGTTAGAGTTGTGAAAAACACTGGCTAGTACCATATTATTCTGCATGTACATCCTACTTTTTGTAACTCTGACAACTGTTTACTGATTGTGACGATTAAATTTGGAGAATAATTTACATGAGTCTGCCTGCAGCTAATGTTATTTATTGCTGAACAGCTGACTCTGAATGATTGCTTTACTACAGCAAGTACAGAAGAAACATACAAGTGAAATTTTATTCCTTGTGCTTTTGTCTGTGAATTTTGATATGTGCTACAGTTTATAGCAAAACATTTAGCTCCTGATGTGTTAATCTTTATTTTATTGGGCTCTGCACACTTATATATATGGTTCATGCTGATCGACAATCAACACATAGTAATGGCAGCGCTCTTTACTTGAAAGTACACAGGCAATGTCCAATTGAGTACTATATATGAATAGGAGCTGCAGCATTACTTCGAACTATCGTTAACAGTGCTCCTCACCCTGTTTCTAATGCCTGATTCACATGGCAGGTTTTTACAATTGTCGGCTGATTTTCAAAGACTAGAGACCACACATGGAGTTAGAAAAATCATAGATATAACAGGTTGTGTACAGCTACATGGCAAAAGACAACACACCACACACAAACAGATTTCACTTGATGTTAGATTGGAATTCTCCCAAAACCTTCCAAGACCAAATGTGAGTTCAGAGTAAATAAGCATAGCAGATGATCAAGATGTGATGGCAAAAATTTGTACAGTATTTTTAACAAAGAATAAGAAAACAAAAACACATCTCTGACATTCACTAGGCTTTCTGGTGAGCTACGGCAGTTGTTTTGGATCCTGTATTTTGGATTCTCCTCTGTTTTTCTGTCACCTCGCTTTCTGATTGGCTATTCACATTTAACAGGCTGTGTGCTTGTTTGTCCTCGGGGAACAGCACACATTTTGGGACAGTTGATCACTTTCACCTGATGGAAGAGGAGATCCCCAACCCAAAGAAAACATTCCGCCTGGTTTTAATTGACAATAATCTCAGCTACTATCACATGAAATTATACGTCATCTCCATCTAACAGCTGTTCGTCTGTTATCAGAGTCGTGAAGGCAAGAGGTCCAGGAAAGAAACCCATACATTCCTCTCTTGAGTGACACTTGACAGCTCTTCCTGGGGTACCACAAGGCATTCATTGGCCAGAGAGGATACATAATCCCTCCAGAGAGTGGGATGAACACCTCTAAAGGAAGGCATCCATGAGGTATCCTTATTTAGATGCCCAACCTGACTCCTTTTGATGCAGAGGAGCAGTGGCTCTGCTCCAAGCTCCCCCCGATGATGGAGCGCTTCACCCTATGTCTAACGCTGAGTCGGGCCACCCTAGAAAGAAAGCTCATTTCAGCCACTTGTGTCCAGGATCTTGTGACTATAGGTGAGGGTTGGAATATAAACCAACCATGTAGGACTAATGTTTTTATAATGTTTTTGTTGTTTATCTGTTTTTTTAGGTGGCACAGGTGTTTAGATTATTCCTGCACCTCAGGTAATAGAAATAAGGGGCGTGGTTACAGGCACTCAGGTGAAGCTCTGTCATAAATGCTCGTCCAATGTTTACTTTCTGAGAGCTTTTTTAAAATGTTTTCAGTGGTCCATAAGATATTTTTAACAAAGTCAAACATGCACACACATGGACACATGTGAAATATTTATATGAAATAAGTTTTTAATTAAAAATCTTAAATAAAAATGAGAAATTACTGTAGTTGTTGATGAAATGAACAAGAGTTGTTTTAGTCTCTATGAAACTTGAACGAATCACAGAAAAATAGGCTGAATTAAACTCCAATAATTATAAACCCAGTATTTGATATACCACCTGCCAGCTGGATTTTACTTCACCTCAGGGTTCCTAACAACACTGCAGCTACAAACTGAGAAAAAGTCCATAAATGTACACTGTCTTTTGGGAAGCTTCCAAGTTCTTATAAACCTCAAAAAGCCTTTAAAACTGTTTGGTTAAAACGTGCCTTCATGCAGGGAGCAAACCTGGAAGTGATATAAGGTAACTACACAGCCTGGGGAAAAACCTAATATACTGGAAGTAGTTTCAACGTCTGGCTGAGCATTATATGGTCAAAAGGTTTAGGTTTAAGGTTAACTTCAGGTTAAGGTAAGGTTATAACGTATATAAAAAGATTCAACTAGCCATATAATTTGCTCCTTAACCCTAAAACACAGCACAGAAGAGTTTCACGAGTAGCTTTATAGAAGACATTTGCTGATTTCCTTTTCAGTCTTTAAAAATAACCTTTTTGTTTTTAATAAAAAAAATATTAACAAGATGATGTGTGACGTATGTGATCTTTTTTGTGGAAATATCAAATAAAAGGGCAGACATGTTTAAAAGATAGCAGAGGACTGCATGAAATATTTGTGCATCATATTTGCCAAATAAATCATATTGCTGAACTAGTATCAATGATACCAGCAGGCAAATCAAACTCCTGCTGAAGCCAGGAGAGAAAAGTAAAAACATCTTTATATTGGCAAAGCTTTCCCATGTTTCAGTAAAGACTCTTTACCTCTGATTTATTTCAGGTTTTAATTACATATTTAGAACTCACTATTTGACTTAATTTACCTCCAATAGTGAGGTAATTGTGAGCTGGATATTCTTAAAATGGGTAAAATGAATGCAAAAACATGTTCAAGCACTAATATGTCTGCCAACTTATAAAGTTTACTTTATTGAAGGAAAAATGTCGATTGCGCTAATTTTGGAGACAGCTGCAAAGAGTGTATTTAAATTATTAAAATGACAATAATAACGCTTAACATAAAATATATTTTCAACTTCATATTTTGTATGAGAGCAATTACCTTTCTTAAAGTTTTTTAATGTTCAAAGTATGGTGTCATGTATTTTTTATCATTACCATCTATTTGTCTAAAGGGGGAGTTTAAACCTTTTGAAGTGGAGATTTGTGGTAAAGTTATAAATATTGAATATCTTACCAGCTGTAAATATATTTTTTAACAAAAGGTTCATTTTTGACTAGATGGACAAGCTAGTTCAAACAAGGTCAAAAATGAAGTGTATTCCAGTTGTTAAAAAACAACTGGCTGCACAACAGCTCAGTGGTTAGCACTGATGCCTCACATCAAGAAGGGCCGGGGTTCTATGTCTGGTTAGTGGCAGCAAATACCTGTAGCATTTTCTGTGCAGCCTGTTGCAGTTCCTTCAAAAACACTATTAAATTTCTACTGTAATAATGTAATATGAAGCTAAATGCAATGCAAAGGTTTATGGAAAAGCATTGGAATGAACCTCTATAAATATTTTAAGATTGGACTTTTTATTTATTTATTAACTGTTATTTAACCAGACAAATCCAACTAAGATCACAGATCTAATTTGCAAGGGAGACAACCTAACATGCATGCTTTTGGTCTTTCGGAAGAAACCTACCCTTAGAAACCCACGCAAACACAAGAACATACAAACTCCACCCAGAAAGACCCTGGGTCCTAACCAAGATAGCAAATAACCAATAAATGTTTTATTAGTGGTATGCATTGTTGACTATAAACAGAGGTTCTAACTCAGCTGGTCCACTATCTTGCATATTTTACTTGTATCCCTGCTCCAACACACCTGATTCAGTGATTGAATCACTACTTCAAGCTCAGCAGAAGTCTGTTAATCACCAAATAATTGAAATCAGGTGTGTTGGAGCAGTGAAATATCTAAAACATGCAGGATAGTGGCCCTAGTCGACTGGGATTAGACACCCCTATTCTAACTGAAGTCACTCATACAGCTAAAATATCAACAACAGGTAAGATATTAATTGTTCATAAGCTTTCCTCAGAATCATACAAATATACTGTAGCCTGAACTTTAGATTTAATTCACAGAACACATCCTAGATGCATTTATCTTTAACTAATATAAAACATCTTTCCACCTTTGCAAAATGAAGCCATATATAAAATTACATTTTTTACATTAGATTATAAAATGCACATAAACAGAGTTTCCTGTGTTTTGGGTTTTTGCTAAACTTGTGAGGCTCCTGTTCCTTTCCGTTATCACTCCCTGCTTTTAAATGGGAGTGGGTTATTGCAAAAGGAACACTTAAGGCTTGATTATTTTAATAACAAAATTTTCTTTACACAAACCACAATCAAGATCCAGATTTTTGGCAAATAAGAAATCCTAACCCTAAAAAAAATGCTCCGACCTTTAGTGGGTTTCCGCAAATTAAACAATTAACTCATTGTAACACCCGTGGCCTACATCCTTTGCAACTTGTGCTGTTTTGGGTGACATCAGAAGGTTGGAGCAAACAACCTATTTGGCTGCGGGGTTGAAGGACTTGTTGGTAAATAGGGCATTTCTCGGGGTCTATTTTCAGCTGCAGATTAATGCACATTTGGTATGCCAGCGAATTATAACAGCAGGGTGGTGTATGTGGGATTGACTAAAAATAAAACGACAGCTCTCGTGTTCATCCTAATGAAGCAACACAACACCCAGAGCAACAGTGTCAAATGAGTCTCCTATAAAGCTGCTTTTGTATACCATTAATTTACAGCCGCTAATATGCTTTGAAGCCAGTGAAAAACATTTTAAATTACATTTCAGACAAGCATAAAAAAGGGAAGATTTTTAAGTTGGGTATTTAAAAATAATGAACAGAAGAAGTACTTGTCTCCCAGGGTAACAGTTGGACTTCACTACCTTTCAGGGTTGAATATCACACCTCAAGGTAACTGGGTGTACTTGTATGAGGACCTGGAAAGAATATTTGTTTCTCATTTGAAAAATGTATAGACTGAAAATTATAAATGTCAGGGTACAACAACAGAAAACTCTGTTTGAAGGAATGAATAATTCAAATTATTCCTTTTAAGGTTTTTATGAATATTATCTTTTGCCAAATGTTTATTTACATCTTGAAATCTTCTAAAATTATTTATAACACATGTCAACATGTGTCAGCATTCATGGTTTTGCTTGAAATTTAAGCTTATTGTGATTGGTGCTGTCTTCATGACAGCTGTCAACTTTGAAGCCAAAAAAAAGTAGGAATTTTTCAGTAATCTTTGATTTTGGTGTGAACAGAGTGGTGTGAAAACAAATGGCGAATGAGACTCAAGAAACT
Organism: Cynodonichthys magdalenae; assembly: GCA_031762555.1. NCBI lineage: Eukaryota > Metazoa > Chordata > Actinopteri > Cyprinodontiformes > Rivulidae > Cynodonichthys > Cynodonichthys magdalenae. Next base: position 14,585,519 of record JARVJO010000061.1, on the reverse strand, counting down.
CTTGTTGATGAACTTGCAGCCAAGAAAAGTTAAAAGTACCAACAGAGAGACTGTTTTGTTTATCTTTTTTCTGTATTCTCCTTTTATTTCAAAGTCAAACGATTGGATTCTTTTATGATGGTTTTTGTCTTGTCTCAACTGATTTGCTGGGCTGTAAGAAAATTATTTCTAATAAATGAAAATGTGAATAGCACAAGTAATTAATGGTAATAATGGGACTTTGTATTCTTTAAGTCATGAATGTTCTAAATTCTATATAGAATATAATTGGGGAATATATCATCTGTTTTTCTATAAGAATAACAATTTATTTTTTTGTAAACAAGTATCGACTGACATTAGCCCTTGACTTGGACCAAGGTTTTAAATTTGGACCACTTGCATAACTAACCTCGTAAGTTTGACACCCCTGCCATGCAAGACAATATTAGACATTGCGTCTGAAATACCACAGCCATGTTTTATTGTTGAGTCAAAAGCTTGCACAAAAGGAAGTGGGTCTTAAAGTTCCCCTACTCCCCCTCACACAAAAACACAGCATTGCATGACCTTTCTTTTGAGCATGAAAGAACTGATTGCAGCTAAATATTTGAACATACAGCAGTAAGGTAAGAAATGTGTGAATCAGCACGACTGAACAGGCGAAAAATAACCAGTGTTTATTTATTTATTTTTAATAAGGGCAATGTCCCATTCATACAGAAACCCCCCAAGGTTTATGAGTAAGAAAAAAAAATACATTTAAAGTCTGAAGAATCAATTAAGCATATTATTGGTGTCTGTGTGCAGCAGGTGTTCTGCTTTATTTCATTTTCAGTTTAAATAGAGAAAAAAGATGAAGGTGCAGGACTGAAAACTTGTGCTGGAACCAGTTGTGCCAGTTCTGGCTTCAAATTCCGGGTTCCTGTCAGACGTCTAATTTCTAGTGATGATAGGGTATTGGGGTGCAAGGATTTTACCTTTTTTTTTTTGGGGGGGGGGGGGGGGGTGCTATACCAGCAACAAGCCTTTGTATCACTAAAGGTGCAATTGAGTACTTTTTTATTGTCTATTAAATGTTAATACTGACCTGATTTATAAAATGTGTTCTGACAGAGTACCTAATTTTATTCACTTACGAACACATTATTCACTAAGAATTATACAACTGTTACACTTGGGCTCTGAAGGCATATTATTTGACAAAAATAAATTAAAGAGACTTGTGGTTAAAGTGACTTGTGGTTTTTTTTCTGTTTTACTTTTAAAAAAGTTGTCACAGATCAGACTCAGGTTTAAACCTTGCTGGTGCTTGTTTTATGCTTTACCAACAATAATGCCTATTTGTGTGAAGTGGCAAACAAACAGGGCAACTGATCTACTGTGAAGGAAAAAAAAAACAGTTGTCTGTTATATTTAAAGAAACACTTGTTTGCGGGATCAGTTCATTGTTTGTTTTGTTCATTTTGTTTGATTTGTTGGCTCGATGAAAAATATATAGACACTTATCCTCTAAAAAGAACAAAGTGTGCACCTCCAAACACTCATTAAACAGAGCAAAATGATCTTTCTGACACTTTCTTCCAAATAATGCAAGCTCTTGCTGCTTCAGTTTAGATCTCTGCAGTCACCCTGACAGAACATCAGCGAAGTGAATTTCATTTTAAGTGCTCAAAGCATTTGAATATTCCGAACCACAGCAGAACACATCTCTAAAAGCTGGCCACTCTGAAAGGATTCACAGATTCCTAAAAAAGAAACCATAGTTTTAGGGACCAGACTTCTCAAAACCTTAGCACGTAAAATTAAAATTTTCTGCATGGCTTGTTCCGACAGTTGAAAAAAGATGGTTTTGTGAGGTAAATTAAATGAACTGTCCCTTTAAGACTTGTGCTCTGCAGAGGAGTCATGACACAGGGGTTATACAGAAATGTGAATCATTATTACAAGATAAGAATAAAGATTACTACAAGATAGAAACTACAGTGTAGAAATTCAAGCTGAATATGTATTTGCAGTTTTAAAGTTGTTCTATGTTTTTATGTCTTATTTCATGTGACTAATTCTATAATTATATATATATTAGCTATTATAAATATGTTTACAAAAAGGTTTTCCAGAGACATTTGTTCAAAGCAGAACTTGCTTTGGCCCTCGTTCGCTCTGCAGCAAAATTCAGTGCCTGGTCTGGATCATCCTTCCCACTTCCTCCACCATCAGTATTCCTGTGTGCAGGCTTGAAGTGCAACCAGCGACGGGGAGCAGAAACAGAATGATAAACAATTTAATCTCACCTTTAATCACGCTTGCACAGAGTGGTAAGTGAATCACGCGAGAGAGATGCTAAGATATTACAAGTGTGCTTAAATGGAGCATGGCCGCTGTTTGTCATCTCCACCTGGAATTAACAACAGGTATGGGTTTACGCCAAACAGAATAATGCGCTTTCGAGTAAAAATCAATTTGTCATGAAACACCTGATGCATCCGTTTGTTTATTTACTGCCCCTTCAACCCCCCCAAAAAGCTGCAAAAATTGCATTTCACAGCAGGTCAGATGCTGTGGTCTCATTAGAGGAAGTTGTCCAAGACAAAGTTGTCTGGTTTTAGAAGAACAGAGCAAACTTTACACTAGACTAAGGCCTATTTATTTTGGCCTTAAAGCCACTCTCATTTTGAGTTCAGATCATATTAAATGGTATGACTGTGACAATGCAGACACAATCATCAATAGCAGCTATTTCCTGAGGTTTTAACATAGACTGAATGATAATTAGTTTCTCTTTGTTGTCCTTATCTCTTACCTGCAGAAATGGCCAATTTATGCAAGCTGCACCCCGGCCAGCCAAAGTTGATGCTCCCCAGAGGAGGAAAGCAGCCATGTTTCAGACAATGAAAATGAACTCGGGAGAAACTCAAGGTTGATTTTGATCCAGGGTAAGGTGGAATTAAACGAGGATGTGAGCCACAGTATTCTTGCCCTGCCTGTTGACACAACTTCCGCTTCCGAATATAGGGTCCCTGGATCATGCGTCACAGAGATCTGGTCAAGTGAGAATAAAAATGCAAATGTCATATTGTTGAAATGCTGGGTAAACTAAATGTCAGTCTATCTTTTTTTTTTTTTTAGATATGAGATTGATGCAGATCTGCTATTGGAGGCGAATGCGATCGCTGCATAAGGCAGGTTATATCAACAGCTGTGATATTTGAGCTGTGAAATAAGCCTTGTTTCTTTCAGAGGAATAAGCATGTCCTTTACAGAGATTATCCTGCAAAACATCCACAGTCTGTCCTCTCTCCTTTTCATCTCTTGTGATTGAGTGTTCTCCAAACCAGTGATGACAACAAGGGAGGCCAGCAGAACAGACAGGTGTGAGTCTGTTGTTTTTAATAATTAAAGGGAATCTTTGTAATGAATACCTAAGGAGCTTCAATGACACCTAGAACACAGCACTCTCAGTTCTCCAAACATTTTGGTCCGTTTTTATACATTTTCCACACCACCATCTGTTCCACTTCTCTCTCACTCCCCCCACACTCCCATAAAAAAATGACCACTTGTCTTGCTGCTTTTTTTTCCTGCATGCCAGACACCTTTCATCAATCCATCTATAATCCCTACTTCTCATCGACACGTATTGGGAGCAACATCCAACCCCCCCACCTCTGATGCTGATGCTGCTGCTGCTGCGCGCACACACATCAGTAAATAAATCACGTAGTACTAGAACAGCCCCTTCTTCTTCATGCGATCTTGCCAGCCAGACCCCCGTTGGAACCCCCCACCCCCATCCCACCCCTCCTCCTCCTCCTCCCACTTCCCCCCTCAAGGCAAGATCTGTCACTCTTCACTCATCCGCCTGGAGGACGATCAGAAAGTATGTTAAATGCGCTCGGAAGCACACAGGAGTGTGTTGTAGAGGCTTTCGGAGAGGTTTCCGGTCAGCTCGGCTCACTGGGTAGAGAGAGACGGAGAGCGAGGTTTCAACAGTTGACGCGGAGAGAACTGTGACTGAGCGCAGGAGAAAGAAGAGGAGAAGACGAAGCGATTAATTCTGAGTAAATCTTCTCTTTTATTTTTTTCTCGCTTTCATCGCAGCGACTTGCGGGTGAGGGAAGAGGAGAGCCGTGCGATTGAAGGATGCGAGGGGTCCAATTGGACTGGATTATTATGGGATTACTGGACTGATTATAGGGACGATCATCGCCAAAAAAAAAAATAAAATAAAATAAAAGTCGGCGGATGCTTTTGAATGACGGGAACACAAAAGATTGGAAAGGAGAGGATCAGGCTTCGTAGTATCTTCCCCCGCTCGCTTTTTATTCCACTTTTGTGCGGCATGGAGAGAGGCTGGATGTGCAGCACGGACGGATGCAACAGTGTGCCGCACAGGGAGGGGGGGAGACAAGTCCATGTGTTGTGAATGGTAACAATCAGAAGGGGGGAGCAATGCTGCATTTTGAATGGCCGTGTCAGTGTTTGCTGTAGCCTAGGTGTAGATGTCGCATATGAGGGCAATGCGCTTTTTGTAAGCCACACGGTATAACCTTCACATCCAGACTCTAAACGTTTTAACCTTGGATGCGGTTGGGAATATTAATACTTTATAGACATGGATTATTCATTAAGTCCCTCTGTTATTTAAAATAATAATTAAAAAAAACACAAAAAAAGCAAAGCGCTCCTCGTATAGGATGCTGAATTTAATATTTTATTCATACATCAGGTGTCGTCTAGCGGTCATCTTTGTTTACAGAGAGAGTTCATCACAGTCGCACGGCATGAAAAAAAGAGGTTAGGATACAAAGTTAAAACGAAAATGAGGTTTATGAATCAGTTTAACACATTATTAGTGTGAGATCGGAGTAAACCTCATGCCTGCTGTGGGTTTAGTTATCTAGCTTTGCCATAATCAACAGGTTGAAAGTCAAGAGGATTTCCCACCCCCCCTTCTCTTTTCTACCACTGCTGCAAATCTAGTTGAAGGGATGCGTCTCTCTGTACCCATTTTCTTTCTTCTCTGGGTTAAAGCCCTGACATTGAAAAATTTGAATTATTCCGTCCCGGAGGAGCAAGGACCTGGAACTGTTATCGGTAATATTGCAAAAGACGCTGGCTATGGGGTGATGGAGAGAGGGAAGAAATCAAACTTCAGAGTGCTGGAAAATTCTGCACCACATCTGGTGGATGTTGACCCTGAGAGTGGACTAATTTTCACAAAACAAAGGATTGACAGGGAAACATTGTGCAGACGAAACCCAAAGTGCCAGCTCTCCATGGAGGTGTTTGCCAACGACAAGGAGATTTGCATGATCAAGATCGACATTCAGGACATAAACGACAACTCACCCAGTTTTCCCTCAGATCATGTGAATATTGATATTTCAGAAAATGCAGCTGCAGGGACACGTTTCCCTCTGACTATTGCACATGACTCAGATTCTGGGGAAAATGGGATAAAAACATATCAGGTGACAAGAGATGATTACAATACATTTTCTTTGGATTTAAAAGTGAGAGGTGATGGGACTATATACCCAGAGCTAGTGGTTCAGAGACCTCTGGACAGAGAGGATCAGAGTCATCACACCCTGCTTCTCACTGCAATCGATGGTGGGGAGTATCCGAGATCAGGCTCAATGCAGATCAACGTCAGAGTGACTGATTCGAATGACAATAGCCCAGTTTTTGAAAAATCCTCCTATGTGCTGGAGATTCCTGAGAATTCACCTCCTGGAAAAGTTCTTATAGACCTTAATGCTACCGACCAAGATGAGGGAAGTAACGGGCAGGTGGTCTATTCGTTTACTGGATATGCATCTGAACGAATACAAGATTTGTTCTCCATAGATCCAAATACTGGCGTCATCAAAGTCCAGGGAGAAATAGACTTTGAGGAGAATCCAATCATTGAGTTTGATGTGCAGGCAAAAGATCTGGGGCCCAATCCGATACCAGGGCACTGCAAAATTACTGTCAAAGTGCTCGACAAGAATGATAACTTACCAATAATAAGTTTTGTTTCTGTCCGACAGGGAGCCATCAGTGAGGCAGCTCCTCCAGAGTCTGTCATAGCTCTGGTCAGAGTGACGGATAAGGACTCAGGCCGTAACGGTCAACTTCAGTGCCGGGTGCTGGGAAATGTCCCCTTCAGGCTGCAAGAAAACAATGATAATTTTTACACTCTGCTCACAGATAGACCTTTGGACAGAGAGACAAAAGACGAATACAATGTAACAATTGTTGCAAGAGATAATGGAATCCCTTCTCTGAACAACACAAGGTCTTTTACTGTGAAAATCTTAGATGAGAATGACAATGCTCCTCGTTTTACAAAGACATTGTATGCTTTGCAGGTGCCTGAAAACAACATCCCAGGGGAGTACCTGGGCTCTGTTTTGGCCCACGATCCAGATGTGGGTCGAAATGGAACAGTGTCATACTCCATACTGCCATCCCACATAGGAGATGTCTCCGTGTACACCTATGTGTCTGTTAATCCCACTAATGGAGCCATTTATGCCTCACGCTCTTTTAATTATGAGCAAACAAAATCCTTTGAGTTCAAAGTTCAGGCTAAAGATGGCGGCTCCCCCCACATGGAGAGCACTTCTAGTGTCAGGGTCAATATTCTTGATGTCAATGACAATCTTCCAGTTATCATTTTACCTCTTCTGCAAAATGATACAGCTGAAATCCCAGTGCCTAGAAATGTGGGTATTGGGTACATAGTCACTACAGTGAAAGCAGTGGACCATGACCATGGTGAAAGTGGACATTTAACTTACGAGATCACAGAGGGGAACGACGACCACCTGTTTGAGATGGATCCAGTGGGAGGAGAGGTCAGAATCGCCCATGCTCTTTGGGAGGAGTTTGCCCCAGTGGTTGAGCTGGTGGTGAAGGTAACTGACCATGGCAAGCCTCCCTTATCTGCTGTGGCTAAGCTGATCATTAAAGCAAACACGGAAGCAGCAGCAGGAGGGGGTTCCAGCACAAGCGGGGAACAACAGCACTGGGATGTGTCCCTGCCCCTCATAGTTACCCTCTGCATTATCTCTGTCATGCTCTTGGCCGTCATGACCGCCATCGCTGTCAAGTCCAAGCATCAAGATAAGGAGACTGGGAATTATAACTGCCGCATGGCTGAGTACTCCAATCCTCCAGTGGGAAAGGGAAAAAAGAAAAGGATCAACAAGAGTGACATCATGCTGGTGCAGAGTGAGATGGAGGAAAGAGATTCTGCGAGCCGGATGAACGTGGTGAGCAGCCCGTCACTGATCACCTCACCAATATGCTTTGACTACCAAAGCCCCCTACCGCTGACGCTGCCGAGGTCAGAGGTCATGTACTTAAAAACCACCCCAAACAGCCTGACTGTGCCTAGGTCAGGGTGCCACTCCAGCTTCGCAGGGCTCAGCTCAGACACTCCAGCGAATAGGATGTCAGTGATACAGGTAAGAAGGATGCTCCACTATATTCTTATCTGGCCTTCATTCTCACTTATCTGCACACACTGCTTTGCCTTACAAATCTATCAAAAGAAAAAAAAAGAGACTGAAAAAGAGAAACCGGCGCTGTGAACTGATTATTCTCATTTATTTTCTTCCCATTTTGAAACTATGGTATAGTCTCTGCATGTATAGTATGATATGACAACCTCCTGTTGAACTATAATTATGTGTTGTAAGTGGGTATGTACTAAAAAGAGCCTCTTTTTCTTCGTGTGCATTTGAGAATCACTTTCAAATTGTTCCACTGTAAGTTTTTTGTTCTTGCAGAATGGCACAGTTGGTCTTCATAATCTGAAAGTCCACTCAGTTAGACATGCAAACAGTGTGAGTCTTGAACAAGGCTGCTGCGACCCTGCCAGATTCACTGCCGTAGAGCGAAAACAAAACCTTGCCTGAAATGTGGGATTGGACAGGTGTTTGAGCAGCTTGTCCGATCACATTACTGAACTGAATGTGCACCAGACAGCTAGATGCACACAGCATAACCTTACAATCGCATTTTCGGTCCCCACCAGAAATATGGGCCAGATTCACCCATCCGCGTCCAAAGTTGGCACGGTGGGGCCATTATTAGGTTCCAGCCTTGCCTTGTAGAGATGGCAGGGTTGGATGCTTGAGCCAGCTAACATGCTAATTTGACAGCATGAGTTTGTAGTGCTTTTTTGCACAGCAGAATTATCTGATGCAAATGATGTAAATATCCAGTACTGTCTCATTTGGAGATAATAACACAGATGACAAGGCCTGGCACTGTCACCAGCCACTAGGGTATGTGGGTGTGATAAGCACAAACACATTACTTTCAAGATAGAGGGAAAAAGGATCCTAATGACAGAGGCTAATGCTATGTCTTTGCCTTGCCAAGGAGAACACATATGGTCACAATGGAGATTTGCTGGTGTAGTTCCGTCCTCGCTGTCAGACGCCTGTGGTTGTTTACAGATACAATTCTGGTGTCATCATAAATATGGTAAAATGTCCGAAAGCCACACAAGGACATTTCCTTTTCCTGTCTGAATCTCCTGTTATTTAGGTTTGTTGTTCAAAAATGGTCACTGCATATTGTTGTCTTTCCCCTTTTCATTTCTAGACGGAAAATTTTTCCTCTGAGCCCAATTATTCCGGCAGCAGGCAGCCATTTGTTCAAAGGTAAGAGCAGCATCCAAACACTTCCTGAGTCGGGGCTATCAAAGGGGGAGATTCTCACTCAGAAGTAACATTAAGTTGCATTTTATTTGTCTTTCTTTCCATCCTGCTGCAGCTCAACATTTAAGGATGCAGAACGAGCGAGCCTGAGAGACAGTGGCCATGGTGATAGTGACCAGGCTGATAGTGACCAGGATACTAATAAAGGCTCACACTGCGACACATCTGCCAGGGAGGCCCTCAAGATGAAAGCGACAGCAGTTAATGGCCAGCCTTTTGAGAAGGGTGAGTGGACATCTTCAAGATGCCTAACTGACTCTTGTGGCAGACATTGTTTGTACTTAATGCTGTGAAAATGTGCCTACAGTTTTGGTCGGTGTTTAGGTAAAAGTCTACCAGCTTTTGGGTGCAGCCAGTTCACAGACGTCTTCCATCAACATTATTAAAAGCTGTAGCTGCAGCAAGACATTTTGTTCCGCTTTACGTTGCAGACAGTCTGAGCTGAGTTTCAAAGATAACATGAAGGCACCCAGAGTGAAAGGTAGATGGTTAGTTTAAGGATAAAAGACCAAACATAAAAAATTCAAACATTCTCCAACTGATTTAACCATCAAACAGACTCATACGCTCAGCAAAGTGTTCTTCAATCTGTGACTTTTTTTGATCATGTCAATATTTGAACTTAGATTTGCTGCATGCATGTCTCAAAAAAAAAAAAGAAAATAGGATAAAAAACAAGGAAGCATGATAGACACTTGCAGTGCAAAATGACAGATATTTCTGGTGTAACATGACAGACTGTTTTCACCTTTTACTTGGAAAGATTTTTCTCAGATATTGGTTTTGCTGTGGTTGCACTGTCTTTTTTTGTGAGGGGAGCTTGCTTTACACCTGAAAATAGAAACGTTACATTTTATTTCACAAATCTGAAACGATGTGCGCCGCCACAAGCATAATCACAGACGACTGTCAATCTGTTGCCACCCGGCTGACCTGAGAGAGACTGATATATTTAGCTATTGTGGATATAAACTGAGAACATGAAAGCAACTCTCACTGGTAAGATAAAAGATAATGTGGGGACCGGAGTGAAGTGGCGATGTTTTTCATTTCCTCGTCTGTGCCTGTAAAGAGAATGGCTGTGGTCATCATGTCCCTTTGCAGCACTTTCCACACCATTTACATTGCTCTGAACTGTTTGTTTGCAGCATGCTCAGGAGGGTAGAGATGGAAACACTCTCGAGGCTGGCAGAAGGATGCGCCAATCCCTCTCTATCTGTCTCACTTTTATATACGTGTGAGTGTGTGGTTGTGTGCGCTGCGAGAAATTATGGCAGACCAAACTTGACTCTGTGGGAGGTGTAAATTCAATCACTTTGCTTCTTCTACTTTTTTTTTTCTTCTCTCCAGAATCTGATTCACCCAAAGTTCTTAGGCCAGTCACATGGAGAGATATTAAAAGAGATGCTTTGTTCATATGAAACCAAATACTCACTCATGCAGCAGTGACACTTGCCTGACTGCAATCCCAGTTAATTTATAGACCTGGTTTTGTAAGATAAGAGAAATCCAATCAAGTGGGGCAACGCTTTTAATATCAGAATGTTTTGCTAATGTCTTTTCTGTTTGTAAGGGAGAAATGTAGTTATAAAAACCTAATGGTTAGAATAAATTGCCTTCTCACTGATGGGGTTGGTCAGTTGTACAATAAACGGTGTCAGTGTCTGCAGACTGCAAGATGGAAGATCCACATTATGCATTTTGCCTTAGAATCGATCACACAAAAACATCTCCCGCCTACCCACATACTTCTTCAACCTCTTACTCTCTCTCTTTCTCACACACACACATTCACAAATACAGGTACATCTATTGAACAACAAAGCCACTATTTTGCAGATTTAGACAAGATAACGCTATTACCCAAAATGGAAACGCCACAGATATTTTTTGTTGAAAATGCACCAACACAAAAGCATGCGGGTTAAGTAGTATTGCTTTTATGTCTTTACCTTTACCATCCCTCTAGTCTCCAGGCTGCTTTGATACAGGTAATATATGCACCTGTGCAGCTTCCACTATCATGCACTCTGAATATTTATTCACTCTCACAGACACCAGATGCACGACGGGTATGTTGCTAGGCTTTCTCTGATTCTATTTGTAATGGGCAACTGGTTTCTTTGTTTTTGTGAACATGTTGTTTTTCCCATTTTACAGTTGTGCCTAAGATCACGTTTATTTTGTCACTTTGTCAAGATCTGGTTGGATGGCTGCATAAAGTCATAGCGTAACAATCATTTTAGAAGTAAAATAAAAAATAAAAAAATAAAACAGGAATGCAGAGTAAAATAAATGCTAATGATAGACAGAGCAAATGCAAATGCTCTCACTTGCATTATAGTAATCAAAAAGCTGCGAATATTACAAATTAACAGGCAAAAATGCAAATTCTTGCAAGTTGTGAGCACCACAAGTGGAGGCATGTGTGTCAGCCTATTCATTTTGATCAAACAATCTAGAGTTTCAATCAGGCAAACTAACAGATAACAGTACTTTTCTAGAAGAAGCTATCATTTATAGCCAATTTTATACAAAATACAGCAATATGATCTTAAATATAAAAAAAAAATAAATGGGAATTTCAAATGAAGAGCCTTACATGAACTGTTTCTGCATTATGAATTAAATTTAAAATATAAATGCAGATGGAGCCCTGTGATTACTTCATCTTACGTTGTGAGACTACAATACTACAAATGCCAAAAATACCTCGCCCTGTTGTTGCTTTACCTTCTGAGCAAATACTTCTCTTTGCATCAGCGTCATCTGTTCGCTCCTCTGTAGAAAGGTAGCATGGAATTAAATTCAGCATCTGCTTGCTTCTCCTTGTGTATATGCCTTTTGTTCTTTCCCCGTGTATTTTTTAGGTTTTTTTTATTTAAATACTTTTCTTTATTCTAGTAGAAGAAAAAATGAAGAAACACAAATTTGCATGGCACAATGTAATCCTTGAAAACTGTGTTGTAGTTTAAGCCAAACCATAAGCATCATTTAAGTCAGATCTCTCTTTTTGAAACTATTTTAAGCTCAGATGCAAAAATGCTGTCAGATAAGAAAAGAATGCCCAATTATCATGATGAAACTTGGATAAGTAGGTGGGGGTATGTATTTTCCAGGTGCATAGTTCAATCCTACACCACAATATAACTATGTTACCTTCAGTTGTTATGAAAATGCTGCATATATCAAAAAAATCAATTTGACTTTGCATCATAGTCTATCTAAATGTCTCAAAATTGACCTCTGTCTCTTTAAGAAACCTTTTACTATTTCTGACACTCCCACTTCAGCACATCTTCACAACAATGCTTCAGGGGAGGGGTGCTCTGTGGGGCGGGAGCTCGATAGCAGACTGAGATCCAGGGCGGAGCTATGTACAAATAGGCGGTGTTTTGTACCCACAAGCGCTTACGTGGCTCCATATGGCTACCACAGGACATTCAAGGATTTCTCAAAAATGCATGAATGAGTTAAAGCAACACAATGTGAACGTTTTTGATGAGGGAATGACATAACATGATGTAAAGCTGAAAACGTCCATTTTGCATACTTTCCCTTTAAAAATGATCTTTGAATTAATCTGTAAATTGAAGCCAATTGTTACTGAGATTTGTAACAAACTGTAAGGCATTAAAGGTAAAAGTAAATCATCCTTCAGATTATCTTAAAAAGAGCTTTAAGAAAAATAAATAAATAATTGGCTAAATAGTATGGTTATGTATGAACTAACAACATAATGATTTGTCAGAGCAGAGCCAAAGTCAATAGTCTTTCTTTCTTTCTTTCTTTCTTTCTTTCTTTCTTTCTTTCTTTCTTTCTTTCTTTCTTTCTTTCTTTCTCTTTACAGAATGCTAATTTATAAACGTTACATAACTGGTAATATTGCAAAACCTGGTAATTCCTGTAGAAACGGTAAGATACTTTAGTTGGACTACCACAGTCTGCACTGGAGATGCTAGCTACTGCTGCCACTTGCACAAAAAACATAGGAATATGAGTGCAATGCAAAATTGATTTTAATATTTGTAAATACGTACATAAGAGTTGTTCTAATATAATAGCAATCCATTTTGATTTTGGCCCAGCTCAGACTAGTCATTAACTCCTCAATCTGGTCAGAATAAACTTTATTCGCACAAGCTAAGATCATTTAAATAGCTAGTTGCAACTGTTTATATGTGTTTGTTCATAACCCCTGAAGAGCTGAAGTATTGCTATAAGAGATGTGAAGTATTCCTTTAGACACATTATGTAGGTATACTTACACCATAATTGCACTTGACTTTATGCAGTATTTTTGCAACACAGACAGAAGTTGGCAACTGCTTTGCATAACCAAGGTTCCAGCCAGTGCAAAAAATTAAAAGCATAAACATTTTAGATAAGGAGAGCGGGGGGGGTGGCTTGATAGTACATGATCTGAAAGATACAATGAAGCCTTTGGTTTTGAAGGTAGGATGTATGGCTCAGCTCAGGGGATGAAACGTAGGTGTGAGTCATGCTCTCTAACAAGTAACTTGGGATTATGTATAGCTTTCAGGGGAACCCAAACTTTTTTCAAAAAGTGTCTGATTTTATAATGTAGAAATCCCCCCAAGAGCCAACAGTTTCTTCTAACATTATTTTTAACCTCAAAACTTACATAAAATGATCAGACCTGTGGTGGCTTTTAAATAATATATGTTAGAATGGAAGCTGCAAGCTGAATAAAATCGATCCAAATTGTGGCACAAGGTGCACTTTGGACATGCTTAATATGTAATATTCAACTTGTGAAAACATTACAGTTGGATCATTATTTTATTTATAACAAGGTTACATCGCTAACCTTAGATGTGGACGCAAGTCAGATAAGACATCAAAACTACTTTGTTAGGTTTAGGAAAAGATCAGAGTTTGAAACATTAAACAGCTTGTCAATTCCTCACAAAGCATCATGAAATGAAATACTAAACTCTTTTGGATCTGAATCAGTGTTCTTACTTAAATGTAAAATGGCAGTGTTTTATTTTCTGGCTGCTTTGATGAACTCCTAACACTGACTTGTAGTTTATGTGGAATAAAATGCAATAGTTGTGTTCACCCAGATGTAAAAAATGCTTCATTGCATAGAAATTAAGTTTTATGCTGGGTGGCTGTGGAAGAGTGGTTAGAGGAGTCATCCTGGAACCAGAAGGTCACTGGTTCGATCCCCCGTTCCAGCTGTCTCAGTTGTTGTGTCCTTGGGCAAGATATTTCACCCCTGATGCATCTGATGTGTGTCCCATCAGTGTATGAATGTGATTGGCACTGATTAGTCTCCATAGATGATTGTACATGTTAGCTTTGTAGAGATGTAATAGAGTGCTGTGTGAATGGGTAAATGAGGGCACAGATTGTAGTGTGAAGCACTTTGAGTATCCTGGTTGGATAGAAAGGTGCTATATAAGTACAGTCCATTTACCATGTTTTTGTACACATTAAGGTTGTCATCAAGTAAACATTCATGTGAACAGAAGCAGCCTACATTCACAGGCAAAAATCTACAAATAGAGACTCAAATAATCGTTAACCTAAACACTTTGTTCTTCACGTAGTTTAAAGATACACCGTGTCTAAAAGAAACAAATGTAACCTACATGTCTTTTTATTTTCAGAAATAAAAATAATGTTTTTAATCTCCCATTCTGAATCATTAACAGTTCCGATGTAAAATTAACAACACAATTTAGCTCTGTCCAGTCTAGCATAATTAACAGTTTCATCGTACCCTGTGGTTCTGTGTGGGTGCAGTTGTGTAGGTGTTAATAGACTCGAGCAGCACTATGTGATAGTTGTGGCATGTACTTTGCAAACAGGCTTGTGTGGTATGTTGGTGCTCATTCCCACCTCTCTTGGGAGCTGTGGCAGCAAGATGGCATCTGCGTTGTTCTCTTGGTTTTGTGTATTCTCTGCCAAACGAGTGGATCATAAAGGTGCTGTTGTCTTCAGCAGGTTGATTTAGCCTCTTTCACTAAAGAAAAACTCATGATGTGAAGCGTTCTCTTTTTTCTTTCAAAGGCTTATCCTCATCAGAGCCAGATTCCAGAATAAGATCAAGTGCCTCATTCAGCTAGTCACTTGCCTGTGGATTTTGATACCACAATGCCATGTGAGCAAAACAGAGATGAGTTGATCAAAGTGGCATCAAGCCGTGAATGAAATGTTGTGGTTATCTGTGTTTAAATGGTATGGGAGAAGGGGAGATGGATTAAATGGTAGCTAAAAGTAAAAAAAAACAAAAAAAAAACATACCTTTTCTGCCACGTTGTATTACAAATATTATATTCCTGGGGGGAGCAGAGTTGTTTTATCATTTCTTTTATTTTTACCAGAAAACCAATTGCAAAAAAATAAAAATACAAATACATACAGCACTGAAAACACATTTTAATAAATTCAGTGATCACCAATGGACTTTATTTGTGTATTTTTGAAGCAAACTGTTCCACTATTATGGAAACCAGTGCAAAGAAAACCCATTTATTAAAGTAAAGGTAAATCAGTTGACAGAACAACAGGAGGATGAAATTGCTGTTTCATTTTCATGTATAACAAATGAAGGAAAACTATTATTCCCCCCACCACCAACTTACAAGACATTTTTGACATTTTGTTTCATGCCCTTACATGCAAAACACCTCAGTGCATTATTGTCAAATTAATTTTGATAGCTGAGTAAAATGGTCTCTGACAAAAAAAAAGAAAAAAAAAAAGAATTGACACTCTCTACATCACAACGCCATGAAAATTGCTTTTTTTTTTTCTTGTATGTGTTGCTCTCTGTGAGCTTGTTTTATGCCTCCAGGATTAGGTTTGGTGTGAAATCTGCAGGAGGGAGTTACGGCACAAAGATAGAGCCCTTGCCATTTTCTCTGCCTTTTTTACTACAAACAATAACACATGTACATAAAGGTGTTTGAGTTGCCAGCTGTATTAAAGCTAAAGCTGAATAATTACCGGACCACTTTAAATACCGTTTGCTTGGCATTAAAGTGATAGTTTAAATTTTTTGAGGTAGGGTTGTTTAGAAACATTATGAACATCTTACCTGCAATAGATTGCTCTATGAATGACATCCATATTGCAGAAGTAAAGTATAAAT
Source organism: Cynodonichthys magdalenae (assembly GCA_031762555.1). Taxonomy (NCBI): domain Eukaryota; kingdom Metazoa; phylum Chordata; class Actinopteri; order Cyprinodontiformes; family Rivulidae; genus Cynodonichthys; species Cynodonichthys magdalenae. The sequence continues at coordinate 14,569,691 of JARVJO010000061.1, read as the reverse complement.
TTGACTGAATTGATAAGTTAACAGCTGCTGCTTTTTAAAGCAACTTTCATGTAAAAATCTTATTTTATAAACCTTTACACGGATCGAATTTTACACCACATGGTTATTCATGTGACATTATTGGGGTTGTTTATAACAATAAAGTGTGCAGCAGCAGCTAGCTGTAGTGCTACAACCTGATGCACCTCTGCAATAAATATCCAACAATTTCTGGCCGAAAAATTGTTGTAAAATTAATATCAGTGTAAAAAGGTTTATAAAATGAAGTAAAATGTCATTTTTAAGTTATTTTCTAGTGATATGAACTATATTTATTTTTATGCTGCATATGTGTGTATAATTCTTAGGTCTAATCTGTTTATTTATTTATTTTGTGAATTGCCCTAACTAACATGTTGTTTTTCACTTTGTTCAATACATTTTTTATTTAAAAATATTATTTTATTTTGCTAAACAGAGCTCATCTGATAAATCCACCTGAATCCCACAAAGCTCTTAAAACAACAAGCTTTATAATCTGCCTCCAAAAGTCCCCACCATTACCCCCCCCCCCCTCATAACCCATAAAATTAAAGTGAAAAAGAAAAAAAAAGAAAAGAAAGAGCCAAGAAACGCTTCTGATTATGCACCAAATTCCTTTTAAAATAATTACAAAAATGGTCGGGGCAAAGCTAATGAGTGCATGTGGTTTAAATTATAATTTTGAAATCTAATTTCAATGGGATATTTTTGTTCTAGTGTTAATCTGGCTACCTGCCCAGGGTGTAGGATGCCCTGCCTCTCGCCAAATGTCAGCTAGGATAGCCTCCAGCACTGCCCTCCACCCCCCATCACTATAAATGGGTACAATGGATGGATGGGAAATATTTTTCTGTTCAAGCTGCTCTATAAAAGGAAGCTGCAGATAGATTTTTTTTTCTTCTTTTTATCATCAAAACTATTTTGGTTTATTAAAGCAAATGGGGGAAAAAAGACACTTCGAAATGCGGAAACAAAAAAGAAAAATCTTAAATGAAGATTACAGTCGTCTAACAGAAGTGTCTGAAAAGTAAAGATCACCTAAAATTGTACTAAGAAAATGTAGAAATGAGAACAAAAAGACTGTCTGTACTTATGGCTGTATAACCTACCACGAGTACCTGTGTGGTCACTCATATCTGTCAAAAGGGAAGAGGCTGTACGCCTGTCACCCTGGATGAACATCATCTTGACTACATAACACAGGAGCAGGGGAGCACCCACTAATGTTCAACCAATCGGAGGAGGATGCATCTTCAGCACTGATACTGACATGAGCAAGCTGGCAAAGGGGCAGAGTTTTATGAGGCATTTATGTTTGATGTGTTGCGGCTGGTGTTTCTGCATGATAAATTGTTGCACTATGTGCAGCAGGAGTGCAACAAGGTAAATGTGCAATCCAGAGATAATTTTGAATGTTTTTTTTCTTTTTAGTTTAGACAACACTATCTTATAGGTAGGTACATCTTGTATGCAAACAGTGTATGGCATTTGTAGCAAGACATGCTGTGCATACAGTAAAAAAAACAAATTACTAGTTTAAATGCCACAGGTGAGATGAAAACCATATAAAACACACAAAAAACAAAAGTAAGAAACTTTAAAAATTAAACACAGAAAGAAAAAAAAATCATTCACTTAAGATGACGCCTAAAAGTGAGACAAACTTAGCGTAACGAGCATAAAGAACATTCTAACTAATACCATCTCACCTGTTTTTGTTATAAATGGCAAAAAAATAATAATCTTGCCGAGTTAAAATTAGTCTTTCTTTTTAACACAGCCTACATCTGATGGAATTGTAAATGAAAAACATCACTTCCTCTGCACCAGATGATATTTTCCAGGAGAACACCTACGCAGGTTGTTGATAATACCAGAGGGAAAATGTTTCATAAGTAGGACAAATCACTCATTTGCTTTATTTATAAAAAAAATAAAAAAGAGAGAAAAAAAAGGAGCTAATTAACTTTCCCATTGAACAATATTGTGCAGCTTCACATTAGCGGTGCATCATAATTAGTTTTAGGAATAAAATTTATTTACAAATTCTAGAGAAAATAAAAGTATTCTATGATGGGTGCTTTTTATTTTGAAAATTCCTGTGACAAAAAAAAAGCATGTCAGCAAAGATATTGTAGTTTGTTGTGAGATTTTAAAATATGAGTAGAATTTGTTTGTTTGCTGTGTTTTAATATTGCTGCTCATCTTTCAAAATGTCATCTCTATTTTCCTCTGGGTTGTTTATACTTACCCCAGCAGGCTCCAATAACAAATGTTTTAACTGTTTTTTGCAGAGCAAGACAAATCAGTCCACTGCACCGATGAATGTCGTGCACTGGGACATTCTGACAGATGCTGGATGCCAAAGTTACGGGTAGGAAGCCAAGCAGACAGCGCAGATAATCGCACCAACCTTTTCATCCCTGTGGGAATGGATGCCATGGTAGAGACAGAGATTTATGGCACCATCAGCTGCAACAGCAGAAAAACCCTCACCACGTTTGGAAAAGAACAGCGGGACAGTACAATCCTCGTGGCCAATGTCAAACCTTACTTAAAATCGCAGCGTGCACTAAGTCCACCGCTACAAGAGAGTCCATCTGCGAATAGCAGTCCCACCAAGAGCAGCACGCCCCTGGACTTGGCCAACCAAGAGTCCAAAGAAGAGAGGGACGGGGCGTCAGACAGCAGTGCCTACGGCCCTCCAGATGGCCAGTGCTCCCCGCTGCACACCGAGCTGGAGGAGTCCTCCTACCTGACCTGTGAGCTCAGGCCCAAATCCCTGTCAAGCAGTCTCATTCACAGCTCTGTCATCAGTCAGGAGTGCGGGGGGTCGGATTGTGCTCTCGACCCGAGGGACTCCGGTAACTGACAGGTGAGGCGATCGCGCTCGCACTCACCTGCCAAGCATCTGATGATGATACCCACGATTGATGACCAAGAGTTGATTTATTTTGACCCCCTGGAGGTGTGTGAACACGCATTGTATAACCAAAAACCATCCGCTTTCTATGTTTTCTTTTACGTTTGTTTGTTTTGTTCCGTTTCTTAGTTTGTGACTTGTTGTGTTTAGGTGAAATATGTGTCCTTGACTGCTGTGAGGGATTCTGGGCTGAGGGGGGGCGGGAGGGACA
>JARVJO010000061.1:14533694-14566526 GCA_031762555.1 Cynodonichthys magdalenae | reverse complement strand
GCAACAGGGGAGGGAATCAGTGCTTACCCGACTTCAAGTGTTTTCATGGTGTACTGTACCTGTCAATTTAGATGTCTGTATTTTACACATTTCAGACTCCAATTTTGTGAGGCTATTGAACAAATTGCTACTGTTACGCTACGAGTCCTGTCTGCTTTTGTACAGTGAAGCTCTCTGTCTCCATTTAGTGTGTAAGGACCATTTCTTTGAATATCGCGAGGAACCGAAATACATATCAGTGACGTTACATTCAAAAGTGAAGTGTCTTATGAACTGTTAATGGTGGTGCAACAGGGAATGTCCCTTTTCATAAAACCATTTAAAGTTCCTATAAAAAAAAAACTACATTTTTTAAGAATGTATTTGTATTTTATTGTTGTCTTCTCTGCAGTTTATGTGAAAAATAAGCTGTGCTTACACGTAATGTGGGCTACTGTACTTGTTGTGTACTTTATTAAATTTGTATACACTGTGCGCCTGGAAGGCAGTTATTTTTGACAGGTGACAACTTCTGAAGCTGTCATGTTGTATGTGAGAGAATTGCATTTATGTCTTAAAGGTGCTTTTAAGTGTTGATGACAGATAGCACTAGTGATTCTACAAATGTGCCAACTTTAGCTGTTCACTGTGTACCAGCACATTATTTATTAGTGTCTTAGAGCTACTCCTAAGGAACATACCAATCACCATTTTACACAGCTATTTATATTTAAGACGATCAAATAAAAACAGGCACTGTGGATTAGTGCAACCAACTGAAGATGAGTTCCTCTGCTCTGTGTTTTCCTTAAAAGTGCGCAACACTTCAATGGATACGCTTGTGCTATTTTCAAATTCAACTGTCGTCATAACTGCAGTCAGAAAAGATCTACAAGGTTTGCTCAAACACAAATGTGTCTGACAAATGGTGACACTCGAGTCTACCTTCAGCTGTGCATACAGGTTACAAGCAAGGTCTTTTGCAATGAATCCTTTGATTAGATAAAATTAAATTTTAATGATCCCTGTGGGGAAAAGTAGGTCAAGGCTGCAACAAAGAATTGAACAAATAGTGCATTAAAGGTTGTGGCAAGTGTATGCAATGAAAAAAAAACGAAAGAATTAAAATAAAAGCCTCTTCGGAAAGGTTTTGAAACACTGACTTATTTCAAAAAATGTCTATCATTCCTAGGCAGCCTCATTAGATTTGTGAGAGTGCAAATTTGCTGTTTGTATGCACTGTGCACTATTTACCATTCAATCAAATGCAGATAAGGTAGGTGTGGTGACAGACAGGTTATGGTCTGCAGGCATATTAGAACAACCCAAACTGCTCATTTTTATCCAAACCGAACCTGCTTTCCAAGCGTGGCTGCCAATTATTCATGCAGGGACATAAACACGGCTGTGACCGGAGTAATATGATTTGGAAGCAGCAAATATTCTCTACATCTGCTTGTATATATGATATGTTTAAGAAAACACATCTATCTAGAGAGCTAGATTACTAAACTGAGGGATACAGGGAATTCTGGGATGTTTTCCATTTCGCATCTGTGAAACAATCTCACAAAAGCCTCCTGTTTCTGTTTCACTTAGTTTAGTTTCTCCAACTGGAGAGACTGACTTTTGTACGCTGGCACAGTGAGCAGTTTGAGAATGCCTTGTTTTTCATGAGCTCCGGATAACAGAATCCTGTCATCTACTGAGAGACTGACTATAAGTACGACTCCCGTTTCTCCTCGGGGAAAACACATTAATTTGGATTTTGATTTGCATTTGTTTTGGTGCTGGTATTGACACAATTCCAGACCTAGATGTCTCATCTCAGCAGGCAGCTCTGATGAGCTCATCTGCATAAGTTGAAATACTCTTTGAGAGGGAGATTGCGTGGGTCACAGCATCGCATCCCATTGAAATACAGACAGAAACATCGCATCATTTTATCTGTATCAGTCCCAGGGTTTCAGAACATGGGGGGATGAAGACAGGTGAGCAGAATGTCAAGTAGAAGGGGGTTGAACCATTTGCTGCAACACATACTCCTCCTATTTACACTCACATCACTTGGGATATAAAACAGGTTAAACTTCTACTTCTGCCATAATTATGCAAAATGTCCTTTGAAGCAAGCCCCACTTAATTAGTACTGTGCTATACAGTACAGCTGCTTGACAAAAAAGCGCAATGTTGTTGAGGGGGATCTGAATGCAGATTAAGGACTAGCACGGGCTGTTGGATGAATATGACTTGTCTTTCAGAATGATTACAGTCACAGTAAAAAGGAATTACAGACAATGAAACCGATCTGTGTAATACCTCCATTCTTCTACATTTTACATACACAAATGATCTATTCAGATGAAAATGAAATGAGCACTGTACCATTCAGTTGTGAAAAATTGACATGCTCACCCGGAGTACTTAAGCTTTTAATTCAATAATTCAATAACACAGGCGATTAAGAGCTTGTCTTCCACCTTCCCTAAATTTGTGGGGAGATGGTTCCACTTGGCTGGAAACTGTTGGTGGGGAAACAAATGCTGAACACAAAACATAAACAATATGTTCATAACACAGTGTAGTTTTCAGTTTAACTGGGGAGATGTCAGTGAACACAGCATGCACACCCTTAGGGCAACATTTGAAAAGCTGATTTCAGATTTTTCTTCTTTTTTTTTGGAATGTTTGTTTTACATGTGGAAAAAAAACAATTGAATTAATTAAACCTGTGCACCATTAGGTAACATTAATATCATTCTTCAGCTGTTTTGAAGAACAAAAGTTACTTGTGTGAGAAGAACTCGATAGTATAGGAACTTTCTCCAGTTTTCACCGAGACTGGAAATATTTTCAGACGACACGATCCAGAGATGACACTAAAAGGTTTTTCGAAAGCAATTTGCAGGTGTTCTCAAGAGTGGATTAAAAGTATATCCTCAAGAAATTACTTTCTTATCAGGAGACAGTTTTGATGATAACACTCTCAACACTTCCACGTATGTTAAATGTAAAACTGAAGTCGTTTGGCTTCTTTCAGCTCCGTGACAGAGACCAGAGAGTTACAACATGCAGGGACAAAAATCTGCCAACCATAGGGCCAACTAATCACAAATTGTATCTTGAACTCAATCGTACTAAAGTGTAGAAACGACACATTTTAGTTTTAGCTCAGGTTGCACAGTTAGGTCAGTTGTTTGTCATTTTTCCTTTATGCTCAGCTATGTAAACAAGCTGTGTAGCTACAGATAACCATGGTAGCTAACATAGCCTAACTAGTTTTTCTATTCTTAATTATCAACACGAAGTCACTCGTTCACTAAATCGACTAAATCTGTGACAGAAGACAACCAAGCCTTTTTGTGTTTTTAACTGTACTTGAATGCTGCATAACTCATAATTATGTACCAATTATCCACAGTCAGGTGTTGCGTAAATGCCATCAAGATACACTGGAATACATGCATGAATGTGAAATGATGGACAGCATCATTTCAGTGGTTTAGGCAGAGAAAATGTAATTAACGTCATCTGTCTCCACTGATATTAAAATTATTTACACATAATTGCTGCACTTTTTTATTGTACCTATTCGACACAAGGTACCATTAAATCACAACCTTCATTGATATTGTTAACATTAGAACCTTACATTAGAACTGTTTTGTAGAGCTGTAGTATGCGTGCAAATAAAAAAAAAACAGGAGGTAGCATTAAAAGGCTTGATGTGCAGCTTGTTTATGTTGTACTTTCTTTAACACGTTTCATGTTAAGTCTCGACAAACACTTTAACTAAAGGATCAGAACACATTATTTAAGTAATTTCTCAAATCCTGCAGCTCAGACAAATCAAGTAGACATGGCACTTCATATTAGATATGTCTGGCATTTTCAACAAGTCTGAAAATCACAATGAGTTGTGGAAATTAGCATTATTAGCCTGGAATAGTCCTATGTGTTGGCATAGGTTGCAATGCATTATGGTCTATTTTTATTCATGTGGCGTACAACTTCTGTACACTACTTTTACTGTAAATTATGACCCGTTTTAGGGGCATTGTACATTTAATCAAAAAGTAGCAGTTAAAATTTTGAACCAAACTACGAAGTTTTTGATGACTGACTCACAACAGTGGACTATACTGTAGAGTGAATAAGTGAACAAACACAGTTCAAGTCTTGTAAAACTCAGCAACACACTGCAGTAAAGAAATTGATGACCTTTAACTATGCCCATTAAAATGTCAAACTATTTTTGTTTGTAATGGTACAACTAAGTCCACTTTTCTGTTCACAACCAACACTGACCTGTGTTAAAAGTAAAACTGAAGCACAGTGACACTAAGATTGTGCACTTTTGGATGCAAAAGTAAAAAAATATAAAAATAAACTGGAATACCCCAGATATCCTATCTCCTTGTCCATCTTCTACTGTTTATCTTTATTCAGGTCACAGGAAAGAAACCCAGACATTCCTCTCCCCAGCGACACTTTACAGCTCTACCTGGGGAGCCTTAAGGGTTTCCCAGGCCAGAGATACACAATCCCTCCGGCAAGATATGAGTCAGCTTTCTTCACCACAGCTGGCTGAAGCAACGTCCTTGTTACAGAGGAAGAGGACCCAATTCATCAAGCCATCTCCCACTCCAACTTGCCATCACTAAAACAAGATGCTCAGATACTTAAACTCCTCCATCTGAGGCAAACACTACCTCAACCTGGAAGGGGCATTCCACCCGTTTCTGGGTGAGAACTATGACCACAGACTTGGAGCAACTGATTCTTATCCCAACATGATTCACACTCTGCTGCAAACTGTACCAATGCAGGTCAAAGGTCTTGGCCCAAAGACACCAATAGAACTACATCATCTGCATAAAGTAACCATGAGACCCGGAGGCTCCCAAACCAGACATTCTCCTCTCTATTGACTTGAGATCTTGTCCTTTAACAACATAAACAGGATTGTAAACAAGGGACAGCCCTGGCAGAGTCACTAAAAATGAGATAGACTTTGTCCCAAGAAAGCAAACACAACATCTGCTTTGGTAATACAGGGATCAGATAGCCCTTTAAAGCAACCAAAGGAAACATTCTTTTAAATTTCCACTTTTGTTGATTTGTATCTCAATAGATCAGTCACAGAGAAAATATTGCACATCCTGTAATGAATTCACAAAAGCTAAAGTAATACATTGTTATTCACTTGTACTACTAGATATCAAGGTTACTGAACACAACCATTAACAAACCCCACTGGCTTTTTGATTAGCAACTGATACATAGTTAGACGGGGTGTGATATTGTTCACTGTTCTACGACTTCTGAGGTAAATGTAACATAAAATTAGCTGAGATTTATAACACTTTGTAGCAAAATGTTCCAGGCATTCCCTGTAGAGCCATCTAATTCACAAAAATGCCTGCTTTTCATTAGTACAAAGTGTAGAAATTATATGTTTTGGTTTTTGCTTAGCTTACACAACAAGGTTATTTTTGTTTTGTGTTTTTTAAGATTTGGGCCTTGCTATTTTAGTTAAAGCTTAAAGTAGTGTCTCACTGAGCTGCAACAAGTTGGTGATTCAAAATTGTGAGAAATCATGAAATCAAGTGTATTTGTAACTGAGCAAGTTATGGCCACATTTTGCACAGCCAGTTTTTGAAAGTAAAAAAACAAAACATTTATTTTTGTGGGTTTAAAATTCAAGCAACAAGACTGTGACCCTCTGAAACTCATGCAAAAACATTGCAAACACAACACAATTTCAGCCCATTTCAGGGCAGTTTGGAGACGCTCTTGTGAATGTTGTCTGCAAACTAGTTGCGTACAGTTTCAGAACAGTGTGATATTGTCTTTAGCTAACAAAACCTGCCTACCTGTTATTAGGAATATAAAAGATATCTGAATGTTGTATAATTATATATACTCTTTATAATAAAGTTTTTGGGATAAAAATTATAATACAAACTTGCTGTCATCTGAAGAAAACAATGCCAAAGGGGGTTATTTTACTAAGGCTACCCCCACATTGGTTTTATGAAAAGAATTATAAAAAAACTTGATCAAAGTTATTGACAGAAACAGGTAAGTTTGATGACATATTATCATAATTATAAGATTCTTACCTGCTGGTTCATGTCTCCTGTTTGTGTCATGCATCTTTTTTAATGTTAAATATCACTGAGTCTTATTGAGGACTGCAGTAGATATGAGGTCAGTGCATCATTCATGTATTCCCCAAGACTCCAGATTTAAGCTCAGGTTTCATCAGGAAGAGCCTAAAACAATTTTCAAATCTTTTGTCCAAGTTTATATCAACCCTTAAAGGAGCAACTGAAAGAACAACGAAAACACTGAGTCTCTTTTATTTATTTTACCATTAATATTTGTGAGCAAGGCTCAATAAGTGACATTGAAATATAAATAAGTGGTATCTGATATTTGATACTTTACATCCTCATGCACTGATAGAGACTCAAAAAAAAAAAACTGTTATACTTTATTTTATTTTTTTTTAAATCCTACAGAGCTGCTTTACTGGCTCAACTAAAACTGGGCAAGGAAGATGATTATTCAACCTTAATGAAAACACATGGAGAAAAAGCCAAACAGTAAGCCAAATTGATTAATGTGTTGTTAGATTTCCACCAAGCAAAGTGACATGGAAACAAATGTGCTCGCCAGCTTTCACTCTTCAGTAATGATGTCCTTAATTTGGAGTTGGCGTACGGGCTGTAATGATATGCATGTGTTTTAGCAACTGCACTTTCACAATCTGTTTTCCTCTTAAAAACAGTAGACCAAATTGACAGGGAGGTTGTCACTGTTCTGCAACCCTAGACATCCACCCACCTCTGCTTCTTATACAGTTTTTTTTTTAAGAAATGTATAAGCTTTTATTCAGACCCTGAGGAGTAAACACCCCTGGTACTGACCCCCTTTTGACAGAAAATTCCAGACCGATTTTAAGGGCTTGTTAGGAGTGTGTTATGCTCGCCATTTTCCTCTGGGAGAACAACAATGCACACTGATCTGTCAATCGTGATTAATGTTTAACACAAAGAAAGGATATAGATTAAGGGAGTGATCTGGCAGGACTTCACGCAGGTTTCACTATGTGTTACTGGGTCATGACACACTTTTCTTGCTTTGAATTGGGCAAAAATAGTCCTCTACATGCCTTTTTAGTGACAAAGTGGGCCAATATCTGCATAAAGTGGAAACGCTAATGTGCTCTGTCATATGCTCAAGAGTCCTGAGTCTAAAAAGCTTCACCCTTTAAGTGCTTTGTCTGCCATCATAAATAGGATGAAAAAGAGAGAAAATAGGTACTAGACAGAGCCAGACAGAATATGGAAACAGGGCCAGCCTTTTAGAATCCATAGACAGTTTATTGAATCAATACACAGTTTAGCGTGGCGCAAAAAAAAAAAAGAACGTAGCCTGATAAGAAAAGGTAGATGTTGAATATGATGGCTTATTAAGTGTCATGCAGGTATAAGTGCATCCCCACCTTTGAGCATCTTGATGCAGCCTGGTACAGAACACTGTTAGGTCTTCTGACATTGTTAAAGAAATGGTGGAAGGTAGGTATACGCCACAAAGCTTTGATGGAGCGCATCAAATGTTAAGCTTCACGGTTTGCTTTTATAGCTGTTAAAGAGCAGAAGTCTCATTAACATTCCATGCAGGTTAACTCTGCAGTTAATGATGCAGCCACCTTGGCTGGAAGTGGATTCAGTTTGGGTTAGTTTGGGGGATTTTGAAGCTTTTTATAAGCTTGCCTTCCATTAGCACAAATGTTGATTCCAACATCTGACAGGAAAACATTAGTTTTTGTTTTTTTGTTTCTATAGCAATAACATTGTAGAGTCTATTGCATTTATGCTGAATAGCAAGAAGAAAATGTAAAACCTCAAAGCAGCTCTCTGTGTTTTATATAAACCATAGTTTCAAAAGTGAGCATAATACAAATACAACACAAAAACTGTCACCTTTACACAGCTCTGTATTCATCCACACATTTTGACAAAAACTGCATCCACTTTCAGTACAATTGTTACTATTCTCCACACTCTTTTTTTTTTTATACAACATTTTTCCAAAGGTAAACACAGAGACATTTCCTTAAACCACCACCACAATGACTGGAATCAATATTTTTTCAATTTTAGTGCCAATCATATGACCTGCAAATACCACTATTAAAAATAGTTGTGTGTTTCATTTTATTCGTCCTAATCAATACAAAAAAACAACAACAAAAACCTAAGCTTCAGATGACAGGGTAAAATCTTCAGTAAAACCAGCACAATAAATCTTTTGGTTTTGTCCCTTTGCCGTCTTCACACCTACGACATTGATCCGCTATAGAGCTTCGATTTTCAGGTGTGGGAAAATTAGTCATTGGCTGTTTTTATTGCAGAAGTTTCAAATGCATGCAGTTTGGGTTTTATGCATTATTTGTCTTTCTTTTTTTTGTTTCCTGAGTTATAATTTTCCAAGCTATATTTTGTGTGACCATTAGCCAGCTAGTTTAGTTCCAATCCAGAGGATATAAAAAAATGATCACGAGGTCGTTTTTGGTTAGTTGTTTTCAAGTCTGTGAAGCTGTAAGTGTTACACGCAAATAAACACTTTTCTATGAGTCTCCTAGTTTTAAGTCCTAGTCCGGCTTTTTCTAATAACAGAGTTTAATAAAAGATTTCTCACTTCATTCTGTTTGGTCTTCTCAGTATTTCTGTTCATGTGTTTGAAGCTGCTCTGTTTCCAATTTTACTTCATCTACGCCAAAGAAATCTGAATAAAAAGCTCATAGGCCACAGCATCCTAATTTCAGTCTGTGTTCTCATTACCCAGGTTCCTCCAAACCATGATGTGATCTTTCAGACTTTGAATTAGATATTTACACATGCATTGCAAAACCAATCCGGAATACAAATAAAAACAGGTCCATTTGCAATCTTCTAATATGTGCAAAATTTATTCCCTTTTTATGTGGTGCTTTTTAAAAATTTTTTCAAAGTCAGCTCCCATAAAACAACGTAATGGGATTAGTGAGGAGGATAGTGCAAAGCTACATTGAAAAGTTTACTATTTTGCATCAGTTATATGAGTATTAAAGCCCTTAGATAGCCATAATAAGCCCACACAGGTGTTTTCACTTTTTGAAGCTGATTAAACTTTGCCCGAGCACTGTGTGGGTGCGCATAATGCAGATGAGTCCTCAGCTGACATCTTTCTCACTCTCCAGTTAGCTTTATTGTGTTTGTGGAGTCAGTCAGTTTACACCTCTCTGATTATTAGTACACAGAGTTTAGGGACCTTGTGTAATTACAGACAATGCTCTGCCCATTAGAGATACGATGCAGTAAAAAATAACTAAAAATGCATGTTGAAAGACTTTAGAAAGCTTTTCGTAACACCTCATTTGTATACACATTTAAACTTCCCCAAATCAATTAGATGTTTTAAGGAAATTTAATAAGGAATCTATGTAAATTTCTTGCTAAATCAGATCTTATCTTTTGATGGGGATAAAGTAAAACAAATGGCTTGTTAAGTAATTAGAAATTATTAGATTATTTTAATTTATTTTTTATTTTTAATATTTTGAAATGTAAAATAATTGAAAATATTTTACCTAACATTCTGCTTTTCTGAGTAATTTGCCACTTTGTTAACCTTCGCCCTACCTAAACATGCAGGATGCCTTTTTTGTACCTAATGAGATAGTTCAGCTCATGAAGGGGTGTTTTGTGGAGTTGTTAAAAATATTCGTCTTACCCACAGAAGACTTTGCTTAGAGAATTATCAGTCTGAAATATACTACAGATGTTTTCTTTTAAGAGTCAATCCAACAGCTGCTTTTTAGAAACAACTCTAAAGTCAAATATTTGATGGGAATCTATGCAAATAGTATTTTATAAACTTGTATGCTGCAATCAAATTTGCATTTGACTTTTATTTACATTGAAGTTCATGGTTATTTATCATTAGGGTTAGTGTGTTGTATAAGGTACCTCAAACTGATACTTGAGTAAAAGTACAAGTATCTTATTATAAAATGACTTTGGTATAAGTTAAAATATCCTCTAAGAATAGCACTTAAGTAAAAGTGTAAAAGTATCCAGTATTTACTGTACTAAATATATATGTAAGTATCCTACATAAAATGTACTTAAAGTGTTAAGAGTAAAAGTGTTGAGTAATAATGAGCAGTTTTTCTAAACCTTATAATGGCTATATGTTATAATAAAATGTTAATGTTGAAAGGTTGCAGGATATCTCTGCCACGGTCATCTGCTGGACTACAAACAACTATGCCTTGCTGGAGTGTGACGTGTTTTGTGTTATACAGGGGTGATGGATCACATACAAACCAATAGGGTGTGAGAATGGTTTATATTTATACTTCTCATCCAACTAGGAGGCACAGTTTATCTTGATTTTGTTTTTACAATAACAAGCTGGAAATAAAACCTAAATGAAATAGAAGTAACAAATTTTTACTTTTTTTTTAAATGTAAGGAGTAAAAAGTTGACTGAAAAATTAATACTAAAATAACGTATAGATAACCAAAAGTACTTAAGGACATTAATGAAGTGTTTATACTTTGTTACTATACAACTCTGAATAAGGCTGAAAGTTGTTTTATACTTCATCAGAGGTGCCAAAATTGTGTGTTGTTGACATGATTGCATAACAAAAATTGTGTGCTTTTGTTCTTCCACAGCCTCCAAGAACACATTCTGTGCAGGAACCCCTGTCAGATTGATTTTTTCGCAGAGTACGCACTAAATATTGGGTGACTGGTCAGAACTTTGTGGGTGTGTTTATGTGAAAAAGCAGTATCACACTGAGGCTGTTAAAAAATACAACCATCTTTACAACTGGTCCAGAAAAACTCATAAGGATAGTCATATGTTTAGTGCACAGGAGACAGCATGGAGACACCGGCAACTCTCTGTGACTGTGCTGTAGGGAAGTTGTCAGGGACCCTTTGTGTCCCTTTGTGACAACTTTGCAAAAATAGTGTTTCTCTTTGGTTAACAACAGAAATATCAGATCTTCCTCCTCCAACTCCCACAATATTAACTAAAACTAAACATCAACCCTGCCAACCATAGCAGTTTAGAATAATATCCTGTATATCCCGTATATTGATTTTAACACTGCCTTTTATTTTTCATCAGATATTTAAACATGTTCCAGTTTACAGCCCATGTTTCACATGGACCTTCTCTGGTAACAATCTACTGATTGACTCGATATTCACAGACCTCTATAACCGTCATCTGCTACAAGGATTTGAAGGTTTCTAAAACTGCAACACGTTTTTGAGACTGGAGTCGTTTTAAGATGTCAGAAATCCACTTTAGTTTTGGCCCCACTCTGACGGGCCATTAACTCAACTTTCCTGACAGAAGTTTGATTCTCTAAAGCAGCTGTTCCCAAATGTTTCAGCTTATGACTCACAAAAAAAAAACTAAAATAAAACAAACAAACAAACAAAAAAAAGCAAATTAACCCAAAGAGCCTTAGCAACTAATTTATATTACCCATTGTATCAAATACTTGTGACCAATATTGTAAAAAATATATCATAAGCAATCAGCTTTACATGAAGCTTGTTTTATTGGAGAGATTTTTAGGACCCTCACTTGGTGTTTCATGACCCACAGTGGGGTGCTGACCTCAACTTTGAGAATCACTGCAACAATTTTTAAATGTTCTGAGCAAATGTGGCTGCATGTAAGATAGTGACTACTGATAGCAGCCCCACATATTTCTACTTCAAATAAAATAAAAAATAAAAAATCTGAGCTGTCTCTTTAAAGAAGAGTGTTTACTTTTGCAGCTACAACTGACATCTGACTACATTTCATCTGCGTGTAAAGCAATAAATATGTCTTATTTGACTGGAGGGAAGATATTTTTTGAGTCACTTGCTGGTTACCAATCATCTACGTGATCTCATAGCACTTGTTGATGCACTTGGTAGATTAGATGGTGCAGATTCAGTCTTAACATACCAGCCTGTTTTATATTAACCATACTATTAAAAATGGCGTTGGTTTGTCAAATAAAAAGTATTAACATTATAGGTAAAAACCTTTCGACATCC
Organism: Cynodonichthys magdalenae; assembly: GCA_031762555.1. NCBI lineage: Eukaryota > Metazoa > Chordata > Actinopteri > Cyprinodontiformes > Rivulidae > Cynodonichthys > Cynodonichthys magdalenae. The sequence goes on along the minus strand of JARVJO010000061.1, from coordinate 14,554,419 downwards.
ATCACAAAGATGGTTATCCTTGATGTAGCTCAGTTCTTTGGCATAAAACCTTATGAAAGGTAGCTGCCAGAAACCCCCTCCCCCTCTAAATAAGGAAAAGTAGGTTAAACATAACACTGCACAAGTCAAGCAAATATCACAAAAAACTAAAAATGAGAATTATAGCATTTGTCTAAAAATTGTCTGTATGTCACACATCATCATCAACTCTGTACATTGAGCCTAAATTTGTATTTTATTTTTTTTTTTGAGATTTTCCATGTAAATATGTGTTTAATATCATGGATGAAGACACAGTAAAGATCAACGGCATCACCGGGGCTCACACCCTTGTGGAGATCATGATTACAGGTAATTTTATGATGCACTATACTCTTGAATTTATGTGCGTGTATTGATGAGCTTTGTCATTCTTTTTTTTTTTATTATCACTGGCAGCTGTTGGATAATGGAGTCTCACAAAAAGACATTCATCAAAAAAACAATACAAAGCTGGGCAGCCCACAGATGTGACATGGTTGTCCTATGCTGCTGCTGCTCCGCATGCTTAGTGCACTTATTGATGAGCAATAGCTTCATCGTGAATACTCAGTTGTGACAAACCATGGCCCAGAGCAGACTGTAACATTAAAAAAATTATTTTGCTGCTGCATGTAAATAATGTGACCTGAGACCAGGATAAAAATATGATTTGTTTAAAGAAGTACATGACAAAGTGTCAGCACTTGAGTGGATTAGTGCAACCCTCTGGGAAATCATCCATTTTTAGCATTTGCATGGATTTGATTCAAACCACATGGAATGCTGTAATATTTCTCTTTTAAACCCTGTTCCTGATCACTACATCGCCTGCAACCCAATGTGACGAGGACAATCTTCTGCAACAAGCTTACATGAAAAATTTAATTTGCACTGATTAAATGGAATTTTCTTATCTCTGCTATTTTCTTATAAGTGTACCTTGAAATATTTATTGTAATCTATTTTTAATTAAAAGAAAATAATGACCAATTATAACTGTTTTGATAATTATTTATCCAAATCACCACATAAAATACACACAAAGACATTATTTTAAGTCATATATGCACCTAAATAAGATGCAGTTTTAGGGAATATACATCAAATATAGAAAAGGGGGTTGATATTTCACAGTACAGACTGAAAAAAATATAAATTTATATACAGTATATTGGGTACATTTCTATCTCCATCTTCTTCCGCTTATCTGTAGTTGGGTCGTGGAGGCAACAGGTCCAGGAGAGAAACCCAGATATCCCATTCCCCAGCAACACATTCCAGCTCGTCCTGGGGGACCCTGTGGCATTCCCAAGCCAGAGAGGATACATAATCCCTCAAGTGGGACCTGGGTCTTTCCCGGGGCCTCCTACCAGTGGGACGTGCCCGGAACACCTCTAAAGGGAGGCGTCCAGGAAGCAACCTAATCAGATGTCCGAACCACGTCAACTGACTCCTTTTGACGTGGAGGAACAGGGGCTCTACTCTGAGCTCCCTCCGGAGGACAGAGCTCCTCAACCTATGTCTAAGATGGAGTCCGGCCACCCTTCGACGGAAGCTGATTTCGGCTGCTTGTCTCCGATCCACGCCTCATGACCATAGGTGAGGGTTGGAACAAAGACAGACCAGTAAATTGAGCGCTTTGCACTTTCAGCTCTTTTTTCACCATGACTGACTGAAGCAATGCCCTCATTAGTGAGGAAGAGGCCCCAATCCATCGTTCCATTTCCCGCTCCATCCTACCATCACTCATGAACAAGACATCCCGATACTTAAACTCCTTCACTTGAGGCAGAGACTCTCCCCCGATTCCACCCTTTTCCTGTCGACCATGACCTCAGACTTAAAGGAACTGACTTTCATCCCAGCCGCTTTACACTTAGCTGCAAACCTCCCCAGTGCACACTGAAGGTCTTGGTTCAAAGATGCCAACAGAACCACATCATCTGCATAAAGCAGAGATGGAACCCTGTGGTTTCCAAACCAGACACCATCCTCTCCATGACTGCACCTTGTGATCCTGTCCGTAAAAATTATAAACAAGATCGTAGACAAGGGACAGCCTTGGTGGAGTCCAACACGCACTGAGAACAAGCTTGACTTTATACTAAAGATGCAAACACAGCTTCTGCTTTGGTTATACAGGGATCATATTGCTATTAATGGCAACCCAGACACTCCATACTCCTGCAGCACCCCCCACAGAATGCCTTAAGGAACACAGTCATGAGCCTTCTCCAAGTATATAAAACACATGTAGATCAGAGAAGTAAACTCCCATGACCCCCTTAGCAACTCTGCAAGGGTAAAGATCTAGTCCACTGTTCCACATCCAGGACTAAAGCCACGCTGCTCCTCTTGAAATTGAGGTTTGACAATCAATCGGAGCCACCCTACCAACACCCTGGAGTAAACTTTTTTGGTTGGGTGAGAAGTGTGATCCCACGAAAGTTAGAACACACTCTCCAGTCCCCTTTTTTTTAAAATGGAAACCACCACCCCGGTCTGCCACTCCACAGAAGTTGTCCCAGTCCTCCATGCAATGTTGAAGAGACATGTCAACCATGACAGCCCCACAACATCCAGAGCCTTCAGCATCTCAGGGCGAATCTCGTCCACCCCTGGCACCCGGAGCATTTTGACTACCTCGGTGACCTCTGCCATGGTAATGGACTCGTCTTCCCCAGACTCTGCCTCCTCAAAGGTAGACATGGAGTGTGGATTCAGGAGATCCTCAAAGTGTTCCTTCCACCACCCAATGATATCCTCAGTCTTGGTCAGCAGCTCCCCACCCAAACCAAGTAAAGCATAAGACAGAGAATGCTTTCCTTATCTGAGTAGCCAAATGATTTGCCAGAACCTCCTCGAGGCCAAACAAAAGTCCTTCTCCATGGCCTCCCCGACTTCCTCCCATGCCCGAGTTTTTGCATCTGCAACCACCGAAGCTACAACCCTCTTTCCCACCCTGTACCTGACAGCTGCTTCCGGAATCCTCTGGGAAAGCCAAGTCCGGAAGGCCTCCTTCTTCAGACAGCCTCCATCACTGCTGGTGTCCACCAGTGGGTCCTTTGGTTGCTGCCCTGACAGGTACCGATGACCTTCAGGCCACAGCTCCTGGAAGCTGCATTTGCAACAAAAACATGAAATAGAAATTTAACCCTAAAAATCATCCGTATTATACACGGAAGTAAATTTTGACTGACTTTTTTAATTTACAACCACAATAGATTTCAATATTTCTTTAAATAAAATTGAAATCCCCCCCTTTGTCCCATTGTAAGTCGCACATTGTGAAGCATATGAACAGTTGTTTACTCATTGGAGTCTGAGGAGGAAAAACTTGTTCACTTTTTCTTGTTAACCACAGAGATGTAAAAAAGACTTGAACTTTAGGTGCACATTCTGATAAATCCATCTTTCTAATTAACAACCGGTATGTGCTCTGGTATGGGAGCGGATTATTTTTTCAGTGACACAGAAATGGAAACTTCTGCTGCTTCTGCAATAAAAGAAAAGCCCCCAAAAATAATGTTAACAAATAATGTTTCATCACCAGAGGGCGCACCGCAAAGGCTAAAAAATCCTGACGTCTGTCTGAAATGAGTGATGGCTCATAACAAATGATTAGAATTTCTATACTTTTTAAGAAAAATTATGATCATAGACTCGAGATTGTATTATAAATGAATAAATACGGTAGTCTCTCCATGTGCTATGTAGATATCTTTATGATCTTTTTGGTCATGTTTTTCAACCTGTTCAGTTTTCTCTATTTTCTATGATGTTTGCTGAACTATTATGTCACAATATTTGCATTGCCAAAAACGATCTGGACTTACCAACTACAATTGTGTTGTCTTCATTCTCCTCTCTGGGTCAGACAGGCTGGATGGACAAGTCTTCTGTCGTTGACATTTTTAATTATTTGTAAATAAAAAGTTTCTGTGCTGCTAAATAGTCGAGAACCTCTCTCTCAAAATAAAATGGAAGGTTCTGGAAGTTGGAGGTGGGTGGGGTGTAAAGAACCTCATTTGGATTTAAAGAGACAGCACCAAAACAAGATGAGACAAGACACGCCTTAGGAAAGGGGTGAAAGAGGGGCTTGTGGAGTTACAATAAGGAGGAATTCAGACTAAAGCATTGCACTTCCACTTCATATATACCCCGACTGAATGATTAACATCCGAAAAAAGAAGGATTTAAAAGCAAGATGTTCTTTACTAAACTAGAACAGCATTTATGAACATCTAAATTAAATTTTAATTCCAACAAAAAGTAGGTTTGGTCAAGTTCATGTAGAAAAATGCCTTAAAGATATTTTTAATAACTTTTCTATACCTTCATCAGTCGAATAAGAATATAACAATGTGAGCACTGCAAGCTTTTCCTCCCTCTGTCCTATAAGGAGGATGCTGAACAGACAGAATGTGAACTAAAGAAAAATCTTTACAAATTGCAAAAAAGTAGAAGAATCTTCTGGTCAAACGAGCAGTGCTCTGTCTGCTGCAGTGAAATAATGGCACAAACTTTCCCAGAATCACAATCAACAGCTCACATTCTGACAACTGGAAACACACACAGCAGCAAGCACAACCAGTGAAGTGGCACTGTAACCAGGGGAAGACAGGAGGAAAATAAATAAAATATTTTAATAAAGAAGCTTGGATAGTTGGTTCAATGGCAGCAGCCAACTTTTATAGCCAAAATTGGCAGGTTTTGGATCTTTGGAAATTGTTGATTGTAAGAAACAATAAAGCAAATTTTCAAACACCAAATCATTTGTTCTTTTTTTATAAAGATTTTAAGCTGGTTAGACAGATTATAAAGCAAATGGAAGATAAAGCACCTGATTGCAACATTTAAGTTTCAGCTCTACATGTATAAAAAAACAATTTTATTATCTATATACAACAATATACAGCACAACTAAAACTATTTACAAGTCAGTTTTATACAAATTATGCAGAAAGAAATGTGGAAAAGGATTTTTAATGTTTTCTAAGATGATAATAATTGAAATTCTGTGAATGTGCACTGGTTCCCTGCCAACAGCAGACTCAGCTTAAGCTTAGTAATACATAAAAGTTAATAGAATTTTTATGTTAGGATGTAAGGATTTCTGGTCATTTTTACTGATTTTAAACTAAATCACACTACAAACCAGCAAAAAAGTTTCTTTAGAAATGAACTAGTATTGTGTCCATATAAAACTATAACAAGAAATCTATTTCAAATTAGTTTACTGGCACTTTTATAATAGAATCATGTTGCAAGAATGTCAAAGTTGTTATTTTTTTAGCTGAATCTTAAAAAAAAAACACCAAAAACAGAAGAATTTGTGAGGTTTTTTTTTTCTTTTTTCCTTTTGGTTTAAAAAGATGAGCTTCTTTAACACTTACTGGGGTGGTGTCCAGTGTATCTGAAAAAAAATGGACAAATGGAAGGACATCAGTAAAGGGATATCCTTAGAAAATGGGAAAATTGTCCTACATGGGAAGAAAGATCTGATGCAAGACCTGGGAGGTGCTTTACACTTCAGCCGATTCATCTGCTGGATGTGAAGGATTTCAGCTTGTAGATTTCCTTGTGGGAGCTGAATTACTGTTTAATGTTACCCCCCCCCCCCCTTCCTTCTCTCTCTCTCTTTGTAGTTACATCTAAAGAATTTTCAAAATTGAATTGTTAGGAAAATATTTAAATTCTTATTGCTCACAATTGAATGTAAAACAATTAAGAACAATCATTTCTTTAAAAACTGCATATTCTCTCTTGCATATCAGAGCTTTAAACAAAGAACAATCAGGTAATGCAAAAAGCATGTGCTGGGAATGACTTTTAGCTACTGCCACACCAAATCTTAACTCAAAATCTGCAGAATTTACAGATTTATAGCCATTTTTGTGTTTTTTTAAGCTGATTGCTGTAGCAGCCATCTTGAATGTTCAGTCAATTCCAAAAGTTCATCCATTGCACAAGTAGATCTAATAAATAGGTTCTATTTTTGCAATTTGTAAATAATAAAGAAGCTGCTTGATGCTAGGTTGCTAACTTCATGGCAGTAGTGTGGATAAAACAAGAGTTAATTTACAAAGATTCTGTGACCTTCATGTTCATGCTGCAACTATGATAATGATTTATAATCAAAGTAAGAAAGCTCAGAGCCTGTACGGTGCTGTGTCGAGCCTCATTAAAGTTAAGGCTGGTCTCAATATTGACCTGAATGCTAAATTTGTGTCAGCAGGACATAACGAAAGCAATAAAACTACAATCAAAGAACAAGCTGACAGACAGCCAAGGCATGCCAAATGCTGGGGTATAAATCATTCACAACTTTTATTAACAGCAGGAGAAAAAAAAGGTCTACTTTGTCATTTTGGGCAATCATCGGAAGTAAATTTGAATAAGTAAATGTTTGTCTCAGTGGGAGCTCTAGGATTAAAACCGTTTGTATTCGAATCAAAACACTGTTTGCAATATTGACCCCAGAGTCGAGACTGCAGTGAGTTCCTATTTCAACTGCTTGGTTTTCTTCGCCTCCATCTGGTCGATCTTCCACCAGAGTTGATAAATAAGTCATCTCCCAATTAAGTTTAGTAAATAGCACTTTTGTGGCGTAAAGACACTGTCAAATATCTTAAGCCGGATCATGAGGTCTGTCGATTGTTTACTTAAAGCCCCCCCCTTAAAAAAAGGCAGAGCAACAATACCGTAAAAAAGTGTCAGGTCCACATTTTACACCAGCATGCTTTAACTGGCACAGACTCCACAGCAGACTATGATGCAATCCTTCCTCTTCCATCCACTCTCATTTTAATTCTCATTGTGATCTGTCTGCAACAAGGACACTGCAACTAACCTAGGGAAAAAAATAAAATTAAAAAAGGATGACAATTTTAATCGCTCCAGATATTTTAACCTTGCTAATTAAACCACTGTCTCTTCAAGGTCACTTTTTTTTTACTGCTGATAAAAAAAAGAGGGGTTTAATGAAAAGCATCTATCAAAGCTTCAGTGCGAAATGTGTGCAGCTTCTCAAACCCCCCAAATCTTTATCACACCAAATCCTGGGCAGGATTTCATGCAATTCGTGAAGGCAAATGTGTTCTTTTCACCACTGCCTTCCCTGAAAACTCTGCATGTACGGATGAAAATGGCTGCTAAAATGGAGTTTCATCCTGGCTTAGATGAGGTGAGGGAGCATTTACATTGCCTCAGTTCCTTATTTTTTTCTCCCTTTAGTGAAGGATATGCAACATAACCAGCCTGCATGACTTTAAAATCCCTGCAATCCAACATTTCTGTGAACCCACCTGCTGCTCCAAACAAGCAAGTCATGTTACTGATTAAACTGAAACAAAATGAAATTAATACACATTTAATTTCATAGAGCTCATCTAAATTAGATGAAACTGGAAGGCCTATCACAGGGACTGAAATTACATGTTTGGCAAAATGGCAGCCAAGTGGTTTTCCAGTTAGCTGATTGGTTGACACACCACCACAGCGCTCCAGAGGATATGCAACAAAGGTACTATAAATGAGAATTCGAACACAATTTGAGGTGCCCTGGTAAAAAAAAAAAAAAAAATGACCTGAATGTTTATGAGGAGTTTCCTTTTGGGGATTTAGCTCTTTCACCACAGGGAGGAGTGATTGCGTGGGCTCTCGTCATATATATTTTTTTTCTCCAATCCATTTTAAAGACTCTTCCGTCATGTGTGATCCTTTCCCTCCATCATCCTGAGAAAGGAGATTACAGCAGGATCTGAATAATATAAAGCACAGTGCTTTTTTTTCCCCTCCACTTTTCATAACCACTTTTCTTTGACCTTGATGGAGAGACTTATGAGGTCAAGAACATAAAGGCAGAGAAAGTGTGAGTTGGTTGCAGATAATCAGTTCTAAAATGATACACACTCACATAAAAAAATAAAAATATTGAAGGGAATCCAGTATGTTAAAGGGACAGATGTTTTACAGGTGAGTCACTGTGGGGAAAAAACAAAAACAAACCCTTAACTTCAATTTCATCCAGGTTGTTGGAATGCTGAACAGTTGTTTCAGTTAATTTTTTTTATATAGTGTTAATTTGTTTTCTGCATAAATGACCAAAAGCTCAAACTCCATGCATTGTGTGGAATAATCAACATTCATGTCTATGTTAGAATAAATTAAGCATACAAAGTCCGCTCGTCAACATTGGATAAAAAAAATATTTTATTATTGCGGTCATTTTCATGCAGTGGACATCCAACAATGTCTTATGATGTGTTCACTGCTCAAAATCATCTTGTGGCCACTTGGTATTTATCTTGTGGCCAAAAGATTATTATTTTTTTCCCAATGTCACCGGACGGGCACTGAAACATTATGAAATGCAGTTCTGATCATGATAGGTCAGACCCTCTGAAGTAAGATGCTGTGAAAATGGGATTAACTCACATCATGCCTGTTGCACAAAGAGTTAGATAACCTCACTTTGAGTGTGGCCAAGACCATATGTATCAAAAACCTTACAGTAGTTTGAATTTGTTTTTTTTTAACCATTGTAAGATATTTTGTGACTGATTAGCTGATTTTTTTCATACACTCTTGTATTTTACACTTTATGATCGATTATAATAATTTACTTATAACACTAAGAGAATCAACAAGTCTGTGTAGGTTTCCTGTTTGTTTCTATAACTTACTTCCTTCTTTACTATGATATATTTTCAGGGGTAGGACCAGGTTTTCTATAAACATTGTAAAAACATGTGATTTGGGCCCTTTTTACCCAGATCTCTTAGGTAGAATTTAGGATGAACCACAGCACTGTGATGTGTTAAACTATCTGTGAATAAACAATCAAATCTGAGAAGACCAGTCTGCTGCACCTGATTTGAGTTCTCATGTTACACATTACTTTCACTGTTGCAGTTTTTCTTATTTAAATATGATGATGTTTATGTCCAGGATGTACCATACAGCTAAATGCTGCTGTTGTTATTTGCACTTGCAAATTCATAGAAGTCTATGTCGAAAACCATGTCAGGTAAGGTTTACTGTCCAAAATGTTGCAGAAATTTCAGAAGATCCGAACTATTGCTTGAATAAAGTACCTCAAAATGATACTTCAGTGAAAGTATAAGTACCTTAACATAAAATTACTTTATTTAAGTTAAAATCTGCTCTAAGAACTTGAGTAAAAGTCTTAAAGTATCAGACATTTACTGTACTTAAGTATCAATGTTAAATGTAAAAGGTGAGTATGGTAAGCATTAATAGTAAAAATATTGAATACAAGTGACCAAGGTAGTTTTACTTTGTCACTTTACATCTCTGACTCCAAGAAAGTGAAATAAAATTTGCTTTGGGGAAACTTTCTGAATGTTTTATTAATTTAAAATAGTAAATAATAATGCCTAACTTTAAGATTGGAATACATTTGCAATTGTAATTTGCAAGACTTCTCATTAACAGAGTCCCACTTGAGAAAATTAAATAATTATTTTAGTCCTTTTAAAAAGGAAAAAAAAAACTGCAGTTTCCCAGTTAAAGCTATAAAAACTGCTAAACTACAAAAACTCTGTCTTATGCATAAAGCAATGTGCTGAATGAACGTTTCCATATTTTCATATCATGATTTTATATTTTCTAAGGCATGGAGAGGAAAATCTGCTCATAATTTAATGGCACATTTGTAAAGTCTACCCCCACTGTATCAAAAAGGCAAAAACAAACTGCTTGAAAAGACAAAGAAACAAACAAACAAACAAACAAAAATCATGACAACTTACAAGGTGGGAGTGGAATGAGAAGTGAACTTGACATGTCTTTTGGATCAAGATTATGTTTTATAAACTTGATTATTGTGTTCAAAGTTATCAAACTATATAAGAAAGAAAAACGGTTCATTGATTCATTTGGAGACAAATGTTTAATGGACTGTACTTATTCAGTGCATTTCTAGCCAACCAGTCTACTCAAAGGGCTTTACAACACAGTCTGTGTCCTCATTTACCCATCCACACACACATTCATACAGCACTTTACTGCTTCTCTATAAACCTAATCTGAATAAAAAATTCTATACAGCGCTTTAAATCCAATCCATTCAACTGATGGGGCACTTCAGAGGCAATGAGGGGTTCAGTGCCTTGTCCAGGGGCACTTCAACCTGTGACTGCATACTGATGGAATCAAACCTCTGACTCTCTTGTTGGAAGATAACAGCTCTAACCACTGTTCCACAGTTGTCCCCAAGTTAATGGTAATTTTTATTTATTTTTTTGGTTTGGTGTTGTCTCCTTATGTGATGCCAGCTCCATCACCAGAACTGGTTCAGATTTTACACAGCAACAACTAAAATTTTCAGCTACAAGCAGACATCAGTATTTATCATGTTTTCTTTTCGTTAAATTGTCTCTGGATCGCTCTCTTCTTGTTCAGATTTAGTTCACTAAAGATGCGAGTCTTCAGGTCTGTGGCAGCTCAACCATGTCAGCAACTTTCATTGCACTGTTTAGAAAAACAGACAACATGCTACTGGCAGTTAAAATGTGATAAAGCATACAGCGAATAAATTATGTCCTTGTGTTTCTTTTTTTCCCCTTTTTTTCACTTGTTTGCTTTTACGTGTTTCTGGTCCTGTATTGTTTTTACAGGGAGAAAAAAATTAAAAGGAAGCATCAGGAGGGGATTTTTTTTATGAAAAGACTCACAATATACAACACATCTGACAGGCAAAAGAGAGGTGAGGAAAGAAAAAAACAATAAAACTTCATTTCTCCAAATTGAGATCAATCAAACTCTATAATATGAGTCGTTCATAAATTTTCCACAGAACTCCACTTCAAAACCTTTAAACTTTCCTCTTCTCTTTCATGACTTGTTGTGTTTGTTGTTTCTCTTCAAATCTCCTAGCTAAATTTGGTCCTTTGTTTGCAACGAACGAAGAGTTAATTAGCTCATCCTTTTAACAAGGTAATTATTTTAAAGAGAAACTAAATAAGGCAGGAAGTGTTTTGTCAGCATTTTGCAGCAACTCCTCATCAACAGAACACTGATCTGTAAAAGTTTTATTGCCAAACCTCTCAGGCAAAAACTGAGAAAACACTTAATGCTTGAACTAATTTAGTGGTCCTAACCTAATATAAAAACACTTCATTTTGATAAACTGCAAGGCAAACTTAAAAAGAATTCAAAACGGAGTATTTACAAACTAAAAATTGGTAGAGCTAATTATATTTTTCGTGGTTTTGTATTTATTATTGTTTTTTCTGCATTCGCAGAAGATGACGCATGCAGTTTTTTTTTCTACCTCTGACAGATGACAAATAAAAAATACACAAAAAAATCCCTCCACACTCAGTTCACCTTCTCATCCACCCACACCACCTTGCTTATCACTCCAGCTTCATAAGATGCAAAGGATTTTAACTTTGCAACTTTCTGTTTGAGCAAAAGCTGAAAAAGTAAATCCCTGCACATCATACATTTACAACATGCATATTTTCCCTTTAGATGTTCCCCTTTTTTTATGTGCATGTGATGAATGAGCTCACACTCCACTGTGGATGTTTGCAGTTTGTCCCCGTCTGTGGAGGAAAAGAAAAAACAAGGAAACAAAGCCGAATAAATTAACCAACTAAAATTCCACTGTATTTATCTGTCACACTTCATTGGGGAATCTTGGAGAAGCCCCCTTGTCAATTCAAAGGAGGACAGCATCCAGAGGAACCTGTTTTACATGAATGAAACACAGACTAGTGCAGTAACTTATTTATGTGACCATAAAAAATATAAGAAAAAAAGAAATCTTCATGTGCGTGGGAGATATCGTGTTTTAAATCAAGTGTCTGAGCACAGCCTGTACATTCCATAAAGTTATTCTGTTTGACGCAGCATCACTCAGGTTTTGTTTCCTAGGCAACTTTATGCTTTCTGAAAATCATTATCCAAAAAAAAAAGGAAAAAATTAAAAGTGTAGGGCTGAGTGTGCAGCTGCTGTGAACCATTTGCCAAAAATAGACTGGTATAGACAGATTTGTCCCCCGTCTAAAAGTCAAAACGCTAACAAGCGACATCACAACCGTCTCCATCGGGTGACCTTGGTCTGTCCCGACAACCTTTGTTGACAAACCCGATCTGACATTTTGAGTGTCCCGAGTTATTCTGTGAATGAGAGTTCAATCATCACATCATTAATGGGCTTGGAGTGGGGCCAGTCATTCATGACACCGTTGCTTTACAGCTTCGCCAGAAATCTCTGTGCCGAAATGAGAAGGTTGTAGATATTTTCTATGGAGCTATTTCCTGACCAGAGGGTGCCTTTGATTAATGGCTTTTTCCCGGCAAAGCCATTTAGGTAATCCAAAAGAATAATCTCCTCTGTCTTTGAAACCTTAAACCGAGCACACAGACCAGGGGCCGGGCCGTCTCCTCCTCGTCAATTACCGACCTAATTAGTATTTATTGTTTTTTGTCAGCCAAGATATTTTAAAGTCAATTGTTCTGTCTCTTTGCTCCTGCTTTTGTGTATGCATTTGTTGTTATTTTTAATGTAACTCAAGAGCCTTTCTGTGCTCTTGCAGAAAACAATGGGCATGTGTATGAATAGGTACTAGATGTCCAATAGCCTCTAGAGAGGCTGTTTTGCATGATTATATTTATTCAGCTCTGTTGAAGCCTTACCCAGCAAAAGCTATTTGCAGCTGTATTGATCATAGGGTCTGTTTTATTAGTCAACAAAATCAGATTTTATCAGCTCAGGGTTTTATTTTGCTTAGGATAGCTCCAAGTGTTGGCTAATCTTGATTTGTATGTGCCCAGATAATTATTTTTTTATTTCTCTTTTTTATTCTTTCTCTTGAACTTCATACCTTCCATCACTCTCCAGACTGTTATAAAGCATTGTAATGAAAAAAAAAAAAACAGGACCTCCTCAGTCAGTAAATATAACTGCTTCCCTTCAAAGCCTGTTGACTGCTTCTCTTGACTCGCATCTGCTGGGCATTGCCTAGGAGACTCAGCCTGCGCCTCTACACCACAAGTGTTAACGCCAATTAAACCCCTGGCACCGGCCTGTCATTCTCCGCATTGTGTGACATATGAGTGATAACACAAACTCTTACCTACAGCTCTCATCTGACACACATTAAATGGCACTAGACCCTTGCGTTTCCTGACATTTTGCGCAAATCGATTGCAATTTAATCAGTGTGAGCATGCTGCTATCAGCCACACTTAGACCTGCTGTTTTTGTGTAACCTGGACTGGAGCTCGTAAAGAAAAGGGGGGCAAGATTTATGGCAATTTCAAAGTCTAACAATATTAAATTCTCATTAAATCAACCATAAAAGACCTCCAGAAAAGATCACAGCATCAAAGTTGATAATAATAATCACAAATTTGATGTTCCTGTGAGAGCATATTTCCATTCAATTTGCACGCTATTAGATTTATTGTCTATTTTGAACACTCATTACTCCTTTTCTCCCCCTCCTTCAATTTCCCTCTCTCTTTCCCTCTCTCTCTCCATATGACTGTCTCTCTCGTTTTCTTCCCCCTGGTGGTAAGTGCAATAATTATCCCATTATCCTTTGAAGTCTTTGTAAAATCCTAGGCCCCCAAACAATCCCCAAGCATGTGAATACATGCTCTTTTTAAGTATTCGGGGTCCTACAAGGTAGCCCACAGCTGGAATAATCTCTTTTTAAAAATACATTCAAAAGAATATTGTTTTACAGAAGAAGAAATAAAAAAAGGCATGGGGCGAATCTTTTTAAAGGGCTCAACAAATAAGCAAATAATTTCTTTGAACAAAGGTGTTTGGAGGCCAAACTATACTTTTAAAGAAAAAAAAACATTCTTGCCTGTAAATGCATAACAAAGTCTCCCAGTTGAACCCGCAGAACACCACTCTGAAGAAACCACAGAGACGCACACGGACGCCTCAAGGTAACCACAAATAAAGTCTGAGGAGCTCAGCTCGGAGATTAACAGAATGGGCTTTTAAAAGCGTTCTCAGCGCAGAGTTTCTAAATGACTTAATAGGGAGATAATGAGTTGAAAATGAAAATTTGTCTCTATTTTCAGAAAACCTAGACCCGTATTGCCGGCTGCAGATCCTCACACATGTGCTAGTGCTTCGCAGATGCAAGTTATTATCCTCCGAGCCTTTGAATTTGCAATTAGGCATGCACAGGCTGTCATCTTATGGAGATAATTCAGGAAAGATGATGAATACGCCGGCGCATGTTCCTAATCCCATTCATGTTAGATGAAATATTGATTGTGAATGACAGCAAGAAATCTGGACCATTAATTGGAATAACATCAGGCAAACATGCACCCTCACCTTAATTGAGTAAAGACATTAAACACGTCAGAGATGAACATTTGTCTGGGCCCTGCCTGCCACAAGGTATTACTCTGGGTTGTTGCCTAAGGCCGTACAAATACAAGCTGCAAAATGAAAGCAACTCTATAACCATTTGGATGGTGGATGGTCTGATAAACGTGATGGAAATACTCATGCTGTTTATGTCGTCTCAGCCGGTGCTCTTCTCCCCCTCCTCCCCTTGCTTTATAACTAAATCCACATGGGAGCACGAGAGGTGATGGTCAGCTGAATTATCTTCACTGGTGCGGAACACGAGCTGTAATACCAAGCAACAGCAACACGTGTTGATACAAGCCGACTCAGTCTTACCCATGAAGCACCACTCCGTCAAGACAGAGAGACGAAACACGCATGCAAACACACACGGGGACTTAATTATTATGTGTAAATAAACGACATAATGTTTCAAATGACTAAATGGATCGAGAGCGACTAAAAGCACACCCGTAACTTATCAACACACAGCTGCAGCACACAGTGGTGCACGTTGGATGGTACCAGGGCAGCAAATGATCACGCAAAAGATGTGTGAGCAGAGATTGTCATTAAAGGCACAATGTGTGTTACCGTGGCAACATCATAGAGGCCTCCGTCTTTTTTTTTTTTTTTCTTCTTTTAATGTTGTGGTTAGGAACAAACGATGTCGCATCCAATCCCCATGTGAATTAAAGGCACATAGCTAAATAAAGCTCAAGTACCCCCGCTGCCACACTTTTACAATCCGCCGTTTGTCTCCTTCTCTGTGGGGAATTCGGCAACAACCTGTTTTCCTGCGGGGGTAAAGCCGGCAAAGTGTCAACACTCCACAATCAAAGTAGCTCTCTGGTATAGTCAGGATTTAATTTTTTTTTTTTAAACAATAACTTGAGAGAAGGAGACGAAAAAAAGAAAAAGGGCAAAACTGTCAAATTTTGATTGTCACACTTTGAGGTGACAGTAATTGCACAATGCAATGCTCCTGTGTGTTGTCTCACTCCTTTACTGATTGATTTAACACAATCTCTCCATCCGGTGTCCTTGCTGATAGCTCGGATGAATTCACCGACTTAAGGTAAGTAAGTTCAAATCCTCTGACTATTCCATTCTGTGCCACAGTGACCTCTCCGACCAAGGTAATTACCTTCGACTCTTGAGTCATCAGTACAAAGATAAAACCCTCTGAGAGCTCCGCTTTCAGATCAGACTTGTGGGCTTTTTTCTTGTCCTTTGTGAACTACAGCACAGTTGTATTACAAACATGCAAAATACATTTTGCCTTATTTGTTTATTAATTAGCATTTGATTTGTCAAGAAAAAATAAACAAATAAAAAAGGAAGTTGTCTTGGTGTACATGAGAGTCTTGTCAGCACAAGGAGCCAAGATAAGGTGGATGTTGTATTTAATTAAGAGGGAAGGAAGCCCTCCTTGTATCTGGGTACATACAGGCACCACACAGCAATTGACCTTTGTGAGCATGTCAAGACTTTATCTTGCTCCCATCAGCCCCGAGCAGGAGTTGTCAAGACAGTAACTAGCTGTGCTCTCATGCAGCCCTTTTGATTTCCACAAATGGAGCCTTTTCCAGTGTTTGCAAGCTGTTCTGTGGATATGCTTTAACAGGCAAGTACAACAATATGAATCCACACTTCCTGTTATAGTTTTTCAAAAACACCTTATTGCAATTTTTCTTTTATATTCTTCAATAACCAATTTAAAGTGCAGCTAAATGATTTGTTGAATCCAATGAAGTTTCCAGAGAGGAGCTTGAGAAGAAAATGTTTTATAAATCACTCAGGGAGCGAATCAGAGCATCAAGAGTCACTTAACAGCTCATTGACTTTGTCCAAGATTCAGGTTTAATCCTGTTGATTATTATTCAGTTGTAATTTGTTTTATCATTTTAAGTTTTCTTCTATGATCATCAGTAACAAAGTAAGATACACAAGCTCACACAATTATTTTCCTTATTCAACAGTGACACCCTGAGGTATGTGTTAAAGTTGCATGACTGTTATTCTCTTTCTTTAGTTTAGATGCAAGGCCATCACTCATAGTATTATAATATTAAAATTAGGGATAAAAGTACAAAAATGTAAAATAGAAGCAAATCTGAGGTTTATCGTGTACAAATAACATTTATTGCAAAACTACTACTATTTAAAATAATGCTCCTTGATGTATAAAACTCCAAAAATACGAACTCCAAAAACAAGTTATCTAAACATACATATAAGAATATTAAATTTTATTCTGAATCTTCTCAAATTAAGTGAAAATATCTGCCACTGTAGTCAGACAAGTGCACTTAGTAAGACTTCTTGAAATAAGAACAATGTCCAGACTAACAAGATTAACAACCCAACTCATTCTGCTCTTTCTTAGTATATCATTCTCAAAACAAGATCAAAAATCCGTTTGGGCTGAATATAAGATTGTAAGACTTGGTTAAACAGAGTTTTTGCAGCACATATCTTCTGTTCTGCATCACATCAGCCAGTTCATCTTTCATATTACATACAAAGTCCTCAGTGGGCCTCCTGGTACCTTCCTTATTTAAAAGAGCTCCTTGTTCCTTGTCATCCCACAAGAACACTCTGCTCACAGCATTCAGGTTTACTTGTTGTTCCAAGATGCTCTAAAAGTAGACAAAGAGGCAGAGCTGTTAGACCTCAGGCTCCTCTCTGGACTTGTGATTGTGACATGTTCTCAGTCTATAAAAGTGAACTTAAAACTTTGCTCTTTAAAAGATCAGTATCGGCATTTGTTGAAAGCATTTTAAATTTGCTTGCTTTAAAGAACTTTTAACCCTCTGTATCTAGCTTAAATCCCCTCCTAAAATCCAAGAGGGACTTCACACCCCGCACCCCTCTGGCTTTCAGAATGCTTCACTCCATTTTATAAAAAGAGGGGTTTATGACTAAATAGCAGCATAGAAACATTTTATTTACAAATAAATTAAAAGATGTCAACAACAGAAGACTTGTCCATCCAGTCTTACATGTTGGAACCAGAGTCTGACCCGGAGCCAGAGAAGGATGAAGATGACAAAATTGTTGGTAAGTCCAGATCTTATTTGTTTGTTCCGTCACAAATAATTCGAAGGTATTATTCCAAAACCTAGAATATAGAACATTTTGAAAAGTATGACCAAATCAGAATATAAATATATCTACTAAGCAGCACCGGGAGAGACTAAATTCAACTTTGCTGCACTCCTAGAGACTACAAGTACACAACAAAATGTATTTAATGGCTAAAAAAGTGGATTTTGCATGATATGTCCCCTATAAACGGGAGTTGAGGGTTCAATGAAGTTTATATCTTTGTTCTCTTAAAATAGTTAAGGGATAAAAAAAATATGACTTCTAATAATTATTATCTTTAATTTTCAACGGCCACATTCTCATTTAGATAAATGCCTGACCTCACCAGATGGCAACCTTTTTAAAATAATTTGGCTTTATTTTAATATATTTTTAGTGCCTATCCCATTAAAAGTGATGCACCCACATGAACCCACTCGACCAATCCCTTCCTCCAATAAATCTGTTCATTGATTTTTATCACTCAGTGTCACATCTTTAATTTATGTCTTGTCAGCAGTGAGGTTATTGTCTCGCTGGTTTATGAAGGGGTGAAAGGATTTCAACTACATGAGATTATTTTATGTTGTTGTTTGTCTTGTTTAGTTTTTATTTTTCTTGATTTTATCACATTAGCTAAAATAGTCATTAATTTTATTCAGGTCATCTTAATAACCTATGCCTTTTTCATATGCAGTGAAGCCATTAGCTGTCTTTAGCTTTTATATTCCACAGTTTGAGCAATAAGAGGTGCTATAGTGACAGTTTTATCAAAAAAAAATTATGTAAAAAGCATAGATTGTTAATCCTCATGTTGCTTCTATGACAACGACGCCTATAATTGTGAACCACCAGAGGTCATCAGAGCATTTCTGCAGTTAAATGTTGGGAAATCAGCAACTTTTTTTTCTTCCTTTTGATTTTATTATCTAAAAGTATGATAGACTTGAACCAGAATGTCTCACATCTGAATTATATAGTTTATGTGTGTATTGTGTAAAAATATATGGACATAATTTGATGAACTGCTGTACGAGTGGATGTGTTAGTGAAATATAATGTTGTTTTGTGTGTGTGCATTTAAAGATATTAAGACAAGTTATTCAGTTTACTAGGTATTTGTTTAATGAAAAGCATAAGTATGTGAATGAATATTACTGTGTGTATATAGTATATGTGTGTGCATAAATATTTACACAGAAATGTATACTAGTTGTCAACTTAATGCTCAGAACATGAGAATATATGTAAAAAGGAGTCTGTGTATGTAAAGTTATATGGATATGAACATATTTATATTATTATCTAAAGGTTTTCATGTAAACATAGTTTTATAAACTGTTATTGAAGATAATCTCTCTCTTTCTAAGTTATTGCATTAGTAGAAATCATAGAATCACATACAGTTTGCTGTATTTTTTATAGTTTAAAATTGTATGGCATATATTTAGAGTTTGGTATATTTACAAAATAAAATGTCATTGTTACTTTAAATTATTATTTTTTTCTTCTGGAGAGGTGTTGTACTAAGAATGATTTTTTTATGTGCTACCAACTGAATTATTTTCTTCTTTTAAATGTTAAAAAAAATCTAAAATATTATGACAACAGGGCAATTTAATTATAATATGCACCCAAAGGATTGAATTGCTGTAAACAAAAGTCGCCATAAAACAACATACAATAAGTGCTGTAATATATCTTTTCCAGGTACATTATTCAATTCTACATCACAGACAAGTAATTATGTTACCTTCAGTTGCTATGAGAGTGTTGTATATATCAAAAATAAAATTGACTTTGCATCATAGCAAAACGCCTTGACATTGGCCTGGACTCTTCATGAACCTCCTACCATTTTTTCACTCCCACTTCAGCACATTTTCACAACAATGCCTCAGGGGAAGTGTGTGCTGTGGGGAGGTGCTAGGTACAAATA
Source organism: Cynodonichthys magdalenae (assembly GCA_031762555.1). Classification (NCBI taxonomy): domain Eukaryota; kingdom Metazoa; phylum Chordata; class Actinopteri; order Cyprinodontiformes; family Rivulidae; genus Cynodonichthys; species Cynodonichthys magdalenae. Next base: position 14,535,013 of record JARVJO010000061.1, on the reverse strand, counting down.
GGAGGTGCTTTGTACCAGCAAGTGTTTAGGAGGCTCCAAATGGCTACCACAATCAAAGAGAATCAAAGATTTTTTGAATGAGCCAAAGTAACAGGGAATGACATTATGACATGATGTAATGCTCAAAAAAGTCAGTTCTGCATACCCCCATTTAATTTAGGAACTGTGACTGTAAATTAAAAAGCAGCAAGTGTTTTTAGCAAGTATACTGTAGCTGTAATGTTATGAAAACCATGGTGTGTGTGTGTGTGACTTTTGTTAACAGTGCTGACACATCAACCTGCTTTTGGCGCTAAAAGATCTTCACAAAGTGTGTGAGATGTCATCCATGATGGCTGACAGTTCAGCTGACACATCCCCCCCAGTTGTTCCCACTCTGAGCTCAAACCACTTCTTGCTGGTAGTTCTTGTACAGATGATTTCCATGCTCGGCCCATCAATGCCCACCCATCATTTAGTCGACCCTCGGTTCATTATCTAATGATTACGCAGTGTGTCAGGGTGTCTGCAGCGGTCTGCCTTTGAAGCCAACAGTTTCTGTCACTTGTTTAGAGGAGGCCTTTTCAAGTCTCATCTGGCAATCTTGTTGCCAATGAAAAGAAGAAAAACAAAGTTATAGGAAGCTGAACAACCAGCTAATTTGTCTCTATACTCTGAATAAATTGCCTCCAAGGGTGGGCTGGTGCTTAACCTGTCAAATTTCCTTTAAGTACATAAATCTCAATGAAAAATAAAAAATAAGTAGGTCCTCTGGACGGGTTCTTCCTTTAATGAAACGTTTCATCTCTCCTCCAAGAGGCATTCTTCAGTCTGAGGAGTTTCAGGTGAACTCAGCCTTATAGACACTGCCTCCACATGGAGGACAAACAGGTTAGTCACATGCAAAACAGGACCATCAGCGAAACGATAGGTTGTTAGTGTCTTGACTGGCTCTATTGTTTATAGAGGGTCATGTGACCCATCACCTGAGTATCGTTAGGACCCTGATTCACACCTTTTGCTCACAGGGGGCTGAGTCATATATGCAATAACAGCATAATAGGAGGGGGATAACTGGACCCGAAGGCCTCCATACCTGTTTAATAATGGACGTTTTTTCTTCACAAAAATGGCTTCCTTTACTCCTCTCTCAAACCAGAGTTTCTCTCTATCAAGGATGAGAAAATCTTCATTCCTGAAAGAGTGAGCGCTGGCCTGTAGATGAGTGTAAACTGCAGAGTCCTGGTCTGATGATGTTGCTCATCTGTGCTGGCTCATTCTTTTGAACAGTGGCTGTTTTGTTTCTCCGATATATAACTGATCACAGTCCTCCTGACACT
>JARVJO010000061.1:14516510-14526816 GCA_031762555.1 Cynodonichthys magdalenae | reverse complement strand
TTTAAAAAAAGTATTTTTAAACCTTAGTATCTATACTTTTACTTGAGTAATGAATGGGAATACTTTTGACACCTCTGGTATTTACAGTAAAACAGTTCCAGCCTTACAAAAGAATAACGTTCAAACTGTATTTCCCTTTTCAATTACAAGGTGTGTTATCTTTTAGTGGCGCTTCGCAGATTAATTCATGGAGCCTAAATTAAACCTGTCCACATAAGATTCCAGAAATCATCCTCTTGTTAATGGAAAGTCATCTTTCACTGTGCAATTATACCCCCTGCAACCCAGGCCGACAACTTTAAAGAGATGAGTTAACAAACGTGTTATGATTAATTACATCATGTTGAACAGTGAAGGATCAGGTATTGAGATGTGAAAATGGGGCAATTATAAAGCAGCACAATGACAAACACACACAAATACACACTTCAGAAAACGGTGCTGGTAAATGACTTCTTTCCATTCTGCATCATATTATGAAGAAACATGCTGGCTGAGGCAGATGAAGAGGAATTTAAAATCCTTCCAATGTTCCAACTTCTATTTATAAATAAGTAATGGATTTTACAGTGCATCCGCATCGCCTTGACGTCGCAAAGCATTGTTCTCTGCTGCACAGGATCCCCTTTAATGATCTTAGTAATGGCAGGAATCGAGATAGTATATTCTCATTTGTGGCATTCATTTCTAAATCAAAACCACCTTCTCACAATATTTAGATCTGCTTTATCTTCACATGAAAGTGGTATGAGATGGACATTTTCTGCTCTACAGGTGGAACCAGTGTTGCTATCACAGCAAAGCAACATTTTAAATTGGTCTTTTCATATCAAGAAGTCCAAGCTGGCAGCCAAATCGAGAAGGGACAAACGTCAGAGGGAAAAAAAAAACAACAAAAAACTTAAAGTACAGAGAGTTCAGATTCTTCAGAGAGTGAAAAATAGGAGTTATTTTAAGTTGCCAGGAGTTGTCAAGTCTTTAAAAATCTGCTATTTCAAAGCTGTCTTATGTTGCAGAAATGTTCCCCGCGAGACCAAAGGAGAGACTTTATTGTTTGGTTCACTCACTCTTTTGTTGAGTACTTGCTCCGAGGAAAGGCAGATCTGTTGCTGGTATATTTAATGGGTCGACTTGCACACACAGAAACACACAAAAATCCAAAGTGACTGACCTCATTCTACAAGATTGATGTATTATGGGACCTCCTGATCAGAAGAGGTTCTGAATAATTTCAGTCTTTGTGGCTTAAAGCTTATCAACACATCCGGACCGGCAGCTGATTAGGCTCCATTCCTGCTTTAATCTGGACAACTTCATTATGCAGGACATGTCAGACTTCCAAGGACAATCTTTCTTTTTTTTTCTTTTTTCTTTTAAGTGGTAGATCTACTTGTGTTCAGGCGATTATGTTATCCTTCCCGTACATTAAAAATCGTCACATTGCAATTAGTTTTGGACATGAAAGGAAGTTATTATGTTCAGAATATACTGTAATTCATAATGTATAATATTTAGTAACTTGAAATTGTTTAATTTAAACTACATTATTTTGTTCACATTTATACAGAGGTGTCAAGTAACAAAGTACAAATACTTTGTTACCTTACTTTAGCACTAATTTAGGTTATTTATACTTATTTTTCAACCTACTTTTTTACTTCTACTTCTTACATTTTCAGGAAATTATCTGTACTTTCTACTCCTTACATTTTAAAGAATGTAAAATGCATTTAATTTTTGCTCATCATTATTCAAAAAAATATATGCAGCTCTGGAAAAAAATAAGAGACCACTTTAAAATGATCAGTTTCTATAATATATTTGAGTAAAATGAACATTATTTCGTTCTACTGACAACATGTCTCTGAATTTCAAAGCAAACATTTTGTATTTATTTGCAGAAAATGAGAAATGGTCAAAATGACGACACAAATTTAACACTTTCAGACCTCAAATAATGCACAGGAAACAAGTTCATATTTATTTAGAAACAACAATATTGATGTTTTAACTCAGGAAGAGTTTAGAAATCAATATTTGGTGGAATGCTTTACTTTTTTATACTTTTCAGCAAAATACAAATCTTTATTTTAACATGCAAGTCAGTTGAGAATCAATTCTCGTTCACAATGATGACCTGGTCAAAGTTTTACTATAACAACATAGTTATTATGACCTTTAGAAAAATGTTTTTGGGGAAGTGGGGCTGTTCCCTGTAGACACTGTGGTATGAAGTAAGCTTTTGTCCATAACATTACTTTTACTTTTATACTTTAAGTAGTTTTAAAACCACTACTGTTGCACTTTTACTTTAGTAAAAAGCTTGAGTTGATGCTTCTACTTCCAAAAAAAGTATTTTAAACCTTTGTATCTATACTTCTACTCAAATAATGAATGTGAATACTTTGACACCTCTGATATTTTCTCTTATAAATGACAGAAGTTTATTAACAGATTTGTTCTGCTTTTCATTTGAGAAAATATGTACCTCCTTAGCTGCAACTACTTTTTTAAAGAGCATTTTCAAAAAAAAAATGTTTGAGTCCTTTTTAGATTTCTTACAAACTCCAAATTTAAAACTTAAAGGGACAGTTCTAAAATTTCAGGTTTTGGGAAACTAATATCTTATTGCTTCAGATAACTCTTTGAAAAACCTCAGTCTGGTGAAAAAAAATATCTGTGGGGACTCTGGATCACAGCTGGTCTAATGATCTTCTCATCACTGGAACATTAGCCTCATTCAGGTCAGAGGATTTTTTTAGCATTAAAAGTTTTTTGACTGTGTTGTTTATACTAACCAATGACCTCTTGTGCCTTGGATCTGGTTTTTTCGACTACCCTCAGTGCTCCCTCAGTTTCCTTAAGGACCCTTAAAGTCCCGAACTTCTCATTTCCGTTGTTGCCTTGTGGAGATCCCGGGAACTTAAACCAGTCCTGCCACTCTCACTTATCTGCTCTCCCTCGTTCCTCCATCCTGCGTCTTGCTCCATGGAACTGTCTCAACCTCCTCTCTATGCCTACAACCAAACAACAGTCAGTAAGCCAAAAACCACCTGAACGAGAAACAGTTATCATGGTTAGAAAGAGACTCACCTCTCTCCTTCTCCTGCAAATCCAGCCTTGTCTCCTTGCACTTGTACAAAGAACACTTACCTTGTTTGAGTCCCCTGCATTTTACCTGTTTACTCAAATCATAAACATGATAGTTTGAGCAGGATCCAGAACAAAAAGTATTGCTGATATCTCAAAACTCCAAATATTACAGTTTGTGTGAACACCTGTCGTCACAAAACACCTCTGTCAGTTTTACATTACACTGTTTTTTTTAGCAAAAAAGGATTGAGTTAGAATTTTTAGCAGCACATAATGTACAACAAGAGCAACTCCATTATATAAAACAGAACAAAAGACAAAAAGGCATCAAGTGCATTTGCAAATAAATATATTTGCAGTGTTCACAGATTTGTCTTTTCAAAATTAAAATTAAAACCTGGGACAACTGGTCTTAATGTGAAAAACAGATATAGCTTCTTTGAAACAAGCAATTTATTCCATACCTCAAAAATAAACCTGATCAACAATGTTATCATAAAATGCACATCTCAGTTTAATGATGTTTAAACATATTTAAGTGTGTTCGTCCATCACTTATGGACAAACAAGCAAAATTAGATTTGCAGCTTTAATCAAGTGTTTATCCTGAAGTCTATTTTGTATATGACATGTCAAAGTTTTTTATCTTCATATTCTAATAATTTTTATCCTTCTCAGTCATTTCTGGAAATCTGCCAGAATATTTAGCCACTTGCTAATGACTGCACAGTGCTACATAATTAAGTCTGACACCAATATCACCTTCACATTTGCTCTAAATTAATGTATTAAAAAAAAGTTAAATAGGAAGATTCATTTCCATTTAAATAAAACTGTGTTCAAATTACACAATTGATAAAACATATTCCATTTTTATAAGTTTGTTAAATATATTTTTGACCTGAGTTGAAGCCGGAAAAAAATAACAAAACGTTTTTATCACAATTTTTCAAAACATCAGTTTCTTTGTTGCTTTGTTTTTTTCTTCTTTCCTTCAAAGCTCCAGTGTGAATTTCATCACACAAATGAGGTTTTTATTGGAACATGTTTTATAATAATAAAGCTGTAAACAGAAGGCTGCACAAAACCTGCTGCTGCCATCTGCAACTGACACAGCAGGTGTTGTTTGAGCCAAGGATTACCTTGATTAATGTGGTTAATGTGCCCCTGTCTTGGAGACAAAATTGTAGCCTGATAACACAAAATGTGGTACAAGTCGCTATAGCAACAAACCTTTTTTTCCTTGTTAACACTTTTTCTTAGCGGAGGTTGCGTTGCTCATGTTGCCGGTGGCTCGATGAGGAGTTGGAATGTGTTAAAACCAGGATGAAGCTTCCTCTCATGGGAGAAATAATCTTTTAAGATTGTGATCAGCTCCCCTGGATTCCGTTTATTTGATGATTTCATTGCTCATCATTTATAGTACTAATGCCTATCCTACCTGGGCATATTTTTCTTCTTCTTCTTCTGATATCTGTCCTACATTTTGAAACTCCAGATCAAAATATATCTCGTGAATGCTTGTAAAGCTCTCCAAAAAACCTCAGGTATTTTCAAATATTTAGGTTATGCTGTGAATTATTCACAGACATTGTGAAATCTAAAAAAGTGCCCTTTAATAATTCATTTCACATTCTTAAGAGTTTGATGTTGTAAACTAGCCTGGATGTTGATTGCTGTCAGTCACTGCTGAGCATTTCTTTAATTAACCGTAACATCAGAGATTATTTTTCATAAATGCTGTTTTAAACGGCAACATAAAACAGCTTTAAATGTGTTTTATTTCTCCCCCCAAGATCTGAGCAGGAGGAGGTGACTCTGGTGTTCCAGAGTGTGTGCGAAGATAGATATTTCCAGATAATGACTTACTTCACACTTCGGTGTCCTCCCACAGAGGAATACACTGCTTTTTTTTTTTTTTTTTTACAGAATAGCACATGTATCTTTGTGGAGGTTAGTTTAAGTTCATCTTAGACAGAAAACATACAGATCTGAAAGCGCTGCAGCACTTTTGGTTGCATAAACCAATAAAATGACTTTGTGCTGCCACAACTACATATGTCTCATTTTTCTGAATTCTGTATTGTCAGTCAAATTTGTTCCCATAGCTGATTCTGCGGAAATAAAGCAGCTGAGCTCAAGATTCATCAGGGATTGGAAATGTTGTCCTCTGTGCTTCTTTGTATTACATGCTAGCCTCAGCTTTATATTTTTGTTTAGCAATATAGTTCTGTCAATTTTTTCTTGTTTTTATGCTTGAAAGCATTACAGTACAACCATTTTACTAATAAATACAGCACTTTCAATTCAATCACTTCTCCCCCCAAATACTTATAGCTCTAGTTTTCCTTTGTGCATTTGCCCACTCCTTGTGATTTGTCATGTACTCTGCCTACACCACTTTTAAATGTGCTTTTTTCTTTATTAAGATATTTTAATTCACATTATTCTAACATGGTGTGTTATAGTGACACAGTTGGTATGTTGTTGCCTATCAGCAAGAAGGTTGCCGGACTGAATCCCGGTCAGGAACCTTTCTGTGTAGAGTTTGTATGTTCTGTCTGTGCATGCACTGGTTTTCTCCGGGCACTCGGGTTTCCTCCCACAGACCAAAAACATGCATGTTAGGCTAATTGGTAACTCTAAATTGTGAGAGTGTGAATGGTTGTTTGTCTCTGTGTAGCCCTGTGATGGACCCGACCCGTGATGGCTGGACACAAGCACCAGTAACCCTCATGACTCTGAAAGGAAGAAGTGGGTAAAAGCTAATAGATGAATAGATAGATGGATTATTCTAACAAAAAACACAAAAAATTCCAGGCTGCAACACAAGGTGGCAAGGATATCCACTTTTTTATATCAAACAGGTAATAAAATACACACTTTTTAGTTAAAAATAGCTTCTATAAACTCTTTATTTAAAGGCTACTATTATGTTTCCTGTTAGGTATTCACTATTTAACCACACAATAAAAGCTTGACAAAGGCAGGTTCAAGATAAAGTGAGACAGACCTAAAAAGGACAGTGAAATCATCTCTTATATTTAAACTCTTCTTTTTTTTTTTCGCTCAAAGCAAGTTAGTTAGGGTTGATTGAAGCAAAAGAAAAAAAAACCCTCCATAACTCCAATCCAGACGGTTGCAACAAGAATGAAAACATCACTTTAGAAATTATTATTTTTTAAAAAAACATCTCCTTTAAAAACTCAGTTTGTGTTTGGATGACAGTTTTAAAAATCTCCAGAGTATGGCAATCAAAGCTTCAGTTACCTCCAACCCTTGTTTTTTTCTGCCTTACAAGGCTTCAGAGGTGGGTGCATATGGCAGTTTGTCCTACATAAAGATAAAAATTGTGACCTTTGATGTGCCGTGAACTTTCATCCTTTACCATAGCTTCAAGAGACAACAGGATGAGGTCAGAGAATTTATTTTTAGTCTGTCTTCTGAGAAAAGAATATCTGGAACTGTGGTTCTTATGGAAACATGATATATAGGTTATTTTTGGCAAAAGATGCTGAAAAAGACTGATTTTGCTTGTTCATGTGTGCCTAGAGCTTTAAGGAGTTTTTCACTGGTGGTCTTTTCAGGATGTTTTTCTAGCAGGGTTGTAAGTTTTACCTCTAATTGACAGCACAGTAGGAATTATGAAAATCTAACCCTGGTTGAAACATTTTAAATCGACCTGCTACAATATAGAAATTTGAACCAGCTTTCCATGACATCAAGCTGTGTTTCTGACAAATACCCAGCTAACTACCTCTTCTTCATTGCAGGGGAAAGCATCGTTCTTTTGGGCAAGTTAATTTGCAGAACCAGAGCAGTCAGTCTAATTTGCTGAGAAATAATGAGCTGAAGAAATAAAAAGGGATTATTTTGTAAAGAGAAAAGTTAAAAACATGACACCATGAGTGTAAGTGGACTGAATACCAACTCACTGAACCAGAGTTTAAGCTCAGTGAGTTGACTGAACAATTTCACACGTTTCTGGTTGGGGGACTGTATACTTACTGGAATCATACAGTGTGGAATAAATCAGTCAAGAGACAGAGCTGCATGGTTGAAGTAAGAAAGCTGCACACCTCATCAGAAAACATAAGGTTCACATATAGGAGAGAGTACATGAGGACACTTAAACTGAAATTACATAGAGTTAAAAAAACTAAAAAAACAGAGTATCAATTGCCACTATATGTTTTCTCTCAACAATCATTCTTCATCAGTCAGTGTTTCAAATTTTTGCTGTGGTAAAAACAAAAGTTCAGCTTTTATAATGTAGAGTTCTGTAGAAATGTTATGAACAATTCCTATCTTACCTGTTGTAGAAGGCTCTTTGATAAATCTCCCTTTGGGGAAATAGAGTTTATTTTGGAATGAGCTGACAAGTACAGCTGGTCAGAAGGCATTTTTGCACTGTAAGGCCTGGCTTTCTTCTACCCCATCCCTGGTTGTGTTTGTATTAAGCAGAGTGCTGCCCCGATGTGGGCGGGGTTCATATGCGTGAATCTTATTTCTTTTTATTTGTGACACAACAATAATGAACTACACCAAACTCGAAGGAAAAATGCAGAATTGCACAGAACAATCCAGCAGTATGTAGCTTAAAAAGAGAGGGTAAGACGACAGAGAACGAAAACTAATGGTAGCTAATGTTAGCTTGTTGCTTGATAGCTCGCTACAGTTGTTGTTTAGTTAAACCTGTGTGACAAAACGTTACAGTCATTGCAAACAATTCACGTAAAGCTGATGTCATCTGTGTGACATAACTCCCCCTGCCAGTGAACCAATCAATGAGCAACAGAAGCTGACGTCAAATTGCTAATGCAAACACGCTGAATCCAGGTTTGATGCCAGGCCAGCCCTGAGCAGTCCAAAATGGCCTAGAGTGAGGCCAAGCCTACAATAGAAACATTAATTTAAGTAAAATTGCATGGGTATTTGCAAGCAAATGGCAGCAACATCTAGATATAGCACTTCTTTTATTGTAACAGCATATTTCTGCCAGAAGAACCAACAGTGAATATACACTATTTTCATGAGCTTCTTTGGTATTTACAGTTTTCAAATTTAGTTCTCTTTATGATGAGTTCTGAATTTTTTTGGCACCTTCCCTATCCAGCTGAAGTTAACTTTCAGCCAATCATGATATACCATAAGCAAAGCATCATCTCTATAAACTATCATTGGTATTTTTTGGAAGACTGCACCATCTGCGCTGGTTAAAAGCCCAAAATTCTTCTCCCTGCATTTGGTGAGTGTGAAACAGAGAGAAACTTACGCACTACCATGAACCACTTGAACTGATGCCTTGTGTTCATTAATAATCCCGCACATGTCCATCCATCTGCTTCATTAAGAGTCACTCTCTTTTCTCTCTCAGGTTTTTTCTTGGCCTAATCGATGTGTGCATCTGAGAATTATTGATCCGTTGTGTTTCTTTACTCTGACTTTCAAGGTGGCCTTGAAAGTATATGTTTGAACACTCTTGAGATGGTAGCAGCACAGAAATGTGGTGAATAATTAGAGTTTTAAGTAGATTAATGTTTAATTTGGAAAGTCTTCCACATTTAGCTCTGTTCTTTTTTCATCTGTGCTTTCTGCTCTGCTGATTATGGTCATGCTTTGGTTGGTATTTCATAAAAATGCATCTGTTTGAGATGGATTTTAAAGTGTTTAAATGTTTTAGTCAGGTAAATCCATTGATGTGTCTGTTTTATCTAAGACAATGAATCTGCCTAACAATGGCATATTATCATTTCTGGGTTAATTGTCTAATTGCACAAAATATTTGCATGGAAATCATTTCGTTATGGGAAATCATTTCATTATGGGAATTTTAATGATAAACCTTCAGGTCAACAGTTCAATTCTAATGATTGAACTGTTCATTTGAAGAGACCACCTGGCAAAATTAAATTAAAGTCTAGACAACACATTTTGGTACAATGCTGATCTAAGAAAAATATGTTTCTACACCATTTGAGTTTTTTGAGGCTAAAGTAAAAGTACCTTTAATTACTAGTTTAATTACTAGTTATCAATAGTTAGTACCTTGTCAGCTGTAACAACAATGATAGAGCACAGTGTTTAGAGAAATAGGTCAAAGTCATTGTCAAGGCTAGGCTAATGGCTATGTGGCAAAAAAATTGCCATCTAAAAATACATTTTAAAATAATACATTATAGTCTGAATCTTCTCAATTTAAGTGACATAATCTAAAAACATTTGCACTAAGACTTCTTGAAACACATTCTGCTCTTGCTTAGTTTATCAGTCTCAAAACAAGATCAAAAATATATTTTGACTAAATATACAATAAGATTGTAAGACTTGGTTAGATGGGCAATTTTTGCAGAGTAGCCAAACAAGTATTTGTTTTATTTATTGATTTATTTTTAGTTATTTTTATGGCAACTCTTTCCCAAATACAACATACAACTATAATATAAAGTCTATCTACATTTTTCCAAGTTCCCATTTGCTAAGTTTTCAACTCTTTTCTCATTTGTATGCATTTGTAATAACATGAATAGTTTTTTTTGTTTTGTAAGATTAAAGAAACATTTTCTCAAAAACAACACATGAATGTGTGAAATGGGCCAGATAGCTTGATTGCTTCCTATTCAGCCTACAGCAGGTAGGATACTGACTCCTCATAGCTGCGTAATAAATTTAGAAAATATAAATAGTAATACTTAAAACTTAATAAATTAAATCATTAGAACTAAAACTCTAAGGACAATAATTCACATTACTCTACAGTTGCTAACTTATTTTTCGAACTACTGTAAATTATGTTTTATTTTCTGCAAGACAAATACATGATTGACAGGAAAATAATAAAAAAAGAAGTTTGTAGGCACAAACCACACGGAGGTCAAAATTTAATGACACGGTTTGTCAGGTTTAAAGATGCCTATTTGTTAAGTTGTTTGTGTTATTATGATGCCCTTCAAGCTATTCTAAAGGGACTCTTTTTAAAATAAAAAAATCAAACAATCCTTGTCAAAACTCTTGAAGCCTTTTAGCGCCTTGCTGGACAGGTTTGACATGTGTCTTTGGAAATCTTTGCAGTCAGCCAACAATGGCTTGTCAATTATCCAGTCGACAGTGAACAACTTAACGTGTCATCTTACATGAATTAACCCCTTAGAGGTTGGCCCTAAAATCCCAAAAACGCCTAAGAAAAGCGTACCCAAAATAAATTAGAAGCTGT
>JARVJO010000061.1:14498042-14516410 GCA_031762555.1 Cynodonichthys magdalenae | reverse complement strand
AAAAAAAATACAGAGACCCGAAAACAAAATTTAATCATTTTGTTCCACGGGTGGAACAACAACCGCTAAGGGGTTAATATAAGCTTTATTAGTAAAGCCTGCGTTGACACATCCAGGCAGAAGGATGTCTTTCTTTTTTTAGCGTGTTAGCTTTATAGCTGCACAAGCTTTAACACAGGGAGCAACTTGAAAGAAACGGTTTGATGAACTTGCCACCAGCTTTTCAGCCTTTAGCAAATAATGTTTCTTAGTGTGCTTAATGAAGAAAGCCATGACTGGTCAAATGCATTTAATGCGGCATTGCATTGGCCTCCTTTGAAGTACTGCGTATTGAATGCTAATGTTATTCATGACCTATTTGCTTCTTTACTTTATTGAAACTCCCGATGGCCTCGGTGCCCTGACGGGATTCATGTGAAGATGCTGCCGCAGCACAACAACAATGCATTTAATTAGGGTATATATTCATAAACTTCCTAACAAGAACCAATAAATTAAGGAGCAACATTGAAAGTTCTTTTATTTTTCTGACCGCTTGTGTAAAATTACCATCAAAGTCAGGGTCTCATTATATTACACCAAATAAAATTCAGGGTGAAGACATTTGTTTGACAGCTTGTGCATGGCAGTGCTCCCTGGGGCTCAGAGGATGGTTACCCAACACCCCCACCTTACCATCTGTCTGAATCCATTGTAGCTTGTTGTAAATCCCACAAGGATACTCACAGGAAAGAGAGACAGAAACACAGAGAAGTGCTTTTAGGAACTCCAGCACACCCTTAGCCTGTCATGATTACTGAGGATAACATCAGAATACGCCGATGCCTCGAACTATGCACTGCTTTAAAACTTTCTTCAAGTTGAACTTTAAAATGTCTTGTAGTTGTCACCAACTTTATTTTTATGTTTATCTCTCGGGGATCAAGGTGTATTTAGTGATGCAACTAAATAGAAACAAGATCGGCAACCATTAACATGATTAATTTAACCTAAAATTGATTATTAAATCACGTGGAATCAAGTTAACTTTTAATTGACAACATAATAAAATTTCATTATATACACTTTAAATATAAACAGCTAAAAAGGAATAGCTTTTAGTGAGTTTTTCATGTCAACACTTGGTCCTGCTCTCTGTAAATTCTTTGAGCAAGCCATCAAATGCTTAGTCACTGGATGTTGCATCATTTATCTGACACTGTGCCAGAGAAGGAAAGAAAAGTATTCAAAACAATATTAATATGAATATGAACATTTATGCTACCCTTGTTTACACAACCTGAATGTGTTCTTCAGTTTTGTTGTTGTCTTATGTGACAAACTTTGCATAATAAGTCATTGAAGCCAAAAGGGTTAGTTCAGATCTGTTGAAGTGGGTTGATGAACAACTAATATCTTACCTGCTGTAGCTCAATAAATGACCTTATTCAGGAGAAGTACCCAACAGAGGGTCAGATCTAGTGTCAAGCTGGCACCGCTGGCTGACTGCTGGCATTGCAAGTGGTTTGCTAACTGAATACGGGTCAGGTCTGGCATGATGGCACTGTTTTTAAGATGGTAAGACTCAACTGGCGAGTCTCTACTTCAAGTGGAGGAGTTTAAGTATCTGGATGTCTTGTTCACGAGTGATGATAGGATGGAGCGGGAGATGGATCGATGGATTAGGGCCTCGTCCTCAGTAATGAGGGCATTAGTTCGGTCAGTCGTGGTCAAGAGAGAGCTGAGTCGAAAGGCAAAGCTCTCGATTTACTGGTCTGTCTTCATTTAAACCCTCACCTATGGTCATGAGGCATGGATCCTTACCTAAAGAACGAGATCCCGGATACAAGCGGCTGAAATTAGCTGGGCTGGGTTTCTCTCCTGGCCCTGTTGTCTCCGCGACCTGACTACGGATGAGCAGATGAAGATGGAGGTGGTGTTAGTGTTAGTTTCTTGTGGGGGCCAGATCTTAGCCAGAAAAAAAATTATTTGTGTGACAGTTATGTCTAACCAGATTGACAAGCAAATGGCTAGTCAAAGAAGGGCCAAGACCAAAGATAATTACTGCTGTTTTAATCCAGTGTTGGTCCTATTTCTGATTTTTCTTTTTCTTTTGGTCTAGTTCCAGTTGAACTGAGGTTGAAACATCAGACATCCGAACTGGAAATATCACCTGGAGCCCCACTAATTTTGTAATTTTGAGTCAAGAAGTCGGTGCAACAAGGTCATAACCAAGCACGTGTGACATCATCATTTCAAAATGGCTGCTCCTCGCTTCAACACTGAATGAAAGTCTTACTTTTACGTTTTTTAGCAGTCCTGTGTTGTTTACATTAAGTCAGTCGTACTTGTAGTACGTTATAGTGAAACTGGAATGCTTTCAACTTAGAACTTACGTCAGTTCGACTTCACAATTTCAAGTTCCGCTGCAGCTGGAACGTCCTGCTTGAACTAGTGATTAGCCCATCAATCTGGTTGGAATTAAACTTGTTTTCACCAAAATATTGTTTTTTAAAGGCTCATAATTTATCCACATCATGTAACCCCAATTTAAAAGATCCGAACAATAACTTTAATTCTCACTTTGCATAAAAACAGCAGAGTCTTCAGTTGTCGCAGCAAAGGTTTACCGCCCTCATAAAACCATTTAACACGAGCAAACTCCTGTTTGCAGCATCTTGTCTGATCCATCTGAGCACTAAAGAAAGAAAAGAGGCTATTTTTGCTGCTAGGATCTGCAGCACCCCTCCATCCACCAGGGTTATGATTCAGGTTAGCTTTGGTTCATTATTCACTGCAGCAAATCAAAACTTTTCATTTTGATCTCAGAGGAATGTAAATAAACAGATCAAACTGTTCCTTGACAGCCAAATCTGTCAGGTCTGCCTAGCTACAAAACAGAGAGTGTGTCTTCTCTGACAAGTTCCTCAGCAACTAATCCATAATTCATAACATTTTCTTAAAACGCTTAAGCTGTCTACTCTTATACTTGTTACAGTAATGATGTATATTTAGCCGTAATTGCTTCCATGGATCATCAGTCTGATGTAAGGCGTTCCACTGTATGGAGAACATTAAGTGATTCATTATGGATTAAATGTTTAAATGTTAACCTCACTAGAAGGAATACAGAGCACAAAAACAAAACAAAAGGGTGGAGGCTGATTATTCAAACCAACATGGACATTTGATCAGATTTGTTGCTTATAAGGATAAGGTGCACATTTAGATCTTTACAGAGCAGCGGTTTGCCACCTTCCTTCCACATGTCAGTGTTTTTTTTTCTTTTCAGATGATGGTTCTGGAAGGAGGAGGAGGAAATGTGTAACAGTTGAGCGGATGCTTAATTTAAATTCAGGCTGCCACAGTGCACGGGCAATCTGCAACAGTCCCCTCACACATCAGAGCACTTCATCCAGCAGCTCACAGCCAAGTCCAATTTATCATGGTGCGTGAAATTATAAAATTGGAAACCATGAAAAAGGAAAACGCAGCACAGAAGAAGCCGAGTTATGTTGTTTTTGTTGCAAGAATATGTACATTCTATTAACTTTCCTCATAAGTTTTAAACCCATATACTGCGAGTATTCATGAATGAGCTGATGCTGCTTTTGAGTTTTTTACCCCTCTTTTTTTTTTAAACCATCCCTGATCCTGTCATGATTGTTTAAGCCCGACTGCTCTCCGATTGTAGGATTCTAACGTCTCCCCTCTCTCCCAGCTGAATAAGGAAACAAACACAGGGCCCTTTCAGGTCACATCTTTTTCAAATCAGCAGGAGACACTGCTCCTGCTGGTGGGCTGCATTTCTAAATAAATCCACCTCGAGGCCAAACAAGCAAAAAAGATTTAGCGTTTTGATGAATATTTTAGAAACTTATTAGCAAACCATCTAGATTTGCTTGTTGTCCATATAAATTCCGCACCAGCGAGCACGGTTTTCTGCTACTGCTGCTCCGCTGACACTTCAGGCCAAGACACAGAGGAGGACGTGCCCTTGATGTGATGAAGAGCCACGAGGAAAAAAAAAGGCCGGATATTGAGCATAGGCTGAGGTTAATGCAAGATGAGAAACTCTGCAGAGCACAGGCTGCTCATGAATGAGGAAAGAAAAAACAAAGGAGAACGTTGTAAACTGAGGAGGGCTATTAATTTGTCTCGGTAATGGCAACAAATCTCAGAGAATATTATACACACAGCCTGCAGACATTGTTGTACAAAGCACTCAAGAGCTATGAAAGCTTCTTATAAACATCTTTTCTCTGTATTCACAATATTCTGCCTTTTACTTAAGCTTCCCTTTTTTTTCCTGATGTGAAATATCATTCCCGTGTTCAATGTAAGCACTCTAAATGGGAGGATGAGGGAGGATTCTGTCATTTTTCTCAGGTTGGCAGACATAAGCCTGGATCAGCCCTCCTAAATATTAGTGTCTGTTTTCAGTTGGAAAATAAACTTGGCAAAAAAAGAAAAAGACAAACTCGTTTAAATCCCTGCCTCTTGTTTTGTAAATACCATTCCATCCCTAAAGCATGTTATTATCGCCCACGTCCGAAAGAAGATGAATGATAATGTCTTTGCTGTGTCTGTGCATCTGTTAGCAAAAAATCTCATGAATAACAGGACAGATTTTTATGAAACTTACAGGAAGTAATCATTTGGTGCACATCTACAGCTGATTGAAATTTGGAGTAAATCCGCAGTAAGATAGCTGTTAAATATAACTGACCTTCAAAAAGACATACATGACTATAACTAAGTCAATTCTACATTTATTATAATAAAATTTGGTGTGTGTTTAGCTGAGAGTAATCCTCAACATTATAGGTTGTGCAAAATATTTGTTTTAAATCTTGCAATTAGTTAGTTGCATTTAACTCTGGCTGTTAACAAAATATCTCATGAACCTTTAAACATATTATATTTAAACTTTCAGAAAATAATCAATAGATGTAAATCTATAACTGATTAACTTATGGAGTCAACACAATACATAATGACTGCCACATCCAACTGACCTTAGAAAACACAAACATTATTTTGTCACTTTTTCATATTTTGAGCTGCATTTTAAAAATGCTTGTAACAGAAACCTAAATGCCATACTATCAGTGCTACTCATTAAGCAATATATTTTGTTTAAAACTTTAGCCATAACTGTTGTAGTCAATCATTTTTGTCTGTTATCAAAATATCACCTGAACTGCTTGTTGGATTTTAAAGAAACTTTTACAAAGTAATCATTGGATATACATTTAAAACTGACTAACTTTTGGAGTCAATCCAATTCAATATGGCTGCCCCAGCTAATCAACATGAGCCATCATACAGTTAGATCAGTCAGTCAGTTTTACAAATATTAAGCTTAAGCTTGATGTAGTTGTAGCTGAGATTGATTCACAATAAATATTTTTACCTTGATGTCTCACAGTCTGACATGAGATTGTGCATCGCGTTCTGTTTAAGGTTTGACCAAAACAGCTACAACTGCCATCATTTTTCAACATAATTCAGTCTTGTCTAAAGCTCTGGCATGATTCGAATGTCAGGCCTTGAATGTTTTCTTGAATTGTTTTAAGGCAATGCATTTTTTAAAACACAGATAAATGGTGCTTAATGCCCAAAATCTAACGCATCAATTATTAGTAAAGACCTTCAGTTTGGCAGCGAATAGTGTGAGGGCTTTTAAAAACCAAAAACGTTGAAAGACAAATAGATAGGATAAAGGTATTGCCATGTTGCTTGCAGTGGTCCTTGAGGCAGGCATGAATACACTCTGAGTCAATAATTTATGCACCAAGACGCACACACACACACACACACACACAAACACACACATACATGCGAAGTAAGAGGGAGAGAAATGCAGTATCGCTTCAAGGGGGAAACAGAAGACTCAAAAATCTTCAGGGACAGAAACAGATTCAAGTGGAAAACAGACACACACAGAGGTTTTCTATTCTTTTCTCTTTCACAATGACAGACACATCAAGGTGGTTTGAATCCTTTCCAAAGTGCCGCTTGCCCAAACAGAAGATGGTGTTTTTCCCTTTTGCTGGATGCTTACAGTCATACGCCGTCTTCACACCGCCTGACACATCTCTTCAAGCTTACATAATGTAGATCTGCCCTAATTTTCTCTCTCCCTGGCAGACACGGGATCTTCAAGCAGCAACTTTACACCATCAACCTGAAAAACAAACTGGATGAAAGGTGAACATTAAAACTAATAAAATATGTTTTTTTACAGCTGAAAAAAAAAAAAAAAAAGAACTCCACCCGTGTTATGTTTTTGTCTGTTACAAAACATTTACAGATGAGCGAAATACGGTTAAACACAAACACTAACCTAAACTCAGTGCTGACATTGTACTTTTCACAGTACAATATTACTTTTTGAGTGTGCGTGTCAGGTAATTGGATGTTTCCATGGAAACCAGACTTCCAAAAAGCTATTTCTGCAATAAAAAGGGAAATGTTTCCCTGTAAGTGTCTACAAGCATTCACAGGCAGATGTCTTCCTGCCGCACAGCCACAATGAGGTCATATGTTGTCATGTTTCAGCTCTGAATTTATCACACTATGGAGCTGTACCACATCTGAGAAATGTGGGACTATGATCATTTTCAATATCATCATGACAATATCAGCTGCGATATTTCACTTTTTTTGCTCTTTCTATTCAATCATCAAGATACTGATGCATATTCAGTGCATCACATTATTTTCACCTGCTGCCACAAAAGTTAATCATTTAATCACCTCTGTTTGTGTGCATGCCTGGGTGTGTTTCAGTCTGTTTGTCTGTTAGCAACGTATCTCACAAAATACTCAACAGATTTTAGTGAAACACTCAGGAAGTGGTCGCTGCATGTACATCCAGAAGTGATTAACTTTTGGAGTCAACCCGATTCACGATGGCCGCTCCAGCTAATCAAACTTAGTGAACACAAAGCTAACTATAACTCAATCAGTTTTACAAATACTGAGCTAAAAATTGTTATGGTAGTAGCAGAGAGTTATCTCCAACACATATTCTGAGTGCAAACGGATTATGTCTAATTATTAGTAAGATTTGATCAAAATGATTTTAACTCAGTTTCAACAATGCATGTTCCATTTTAGTTAAAACTTTAGTCTTTTAGCTGGTGGCAATATGCATTGTCTTAAGGAATTCTACAGATTTTAATATTTTTCTTGTTAAAAGCGAAAGGCAAAGTCTAAGTGCAAAAAAAACGGAAAAATAAATCAAATAAGACGAACTCTGTATTACCCACAGACTGTCTGGTTTGATCTAAAGTGTAAAATAACTATTTCTTTTCCTGTAAACTCCTTGGGGAAAATAGTGTCACAGATAAACATTTCCCTAATATGATTCAGTCTGAATATTCCTTCAAGGTCTTTGTGTTTGTACCTACTATCAAAGCAGCATTATTTTTGTGTCCAACTGAAATAATATGCACTGCTTTTATTTTAAAATAAGACTGAACTTCAGAAATGCTTTTAAAATGAAGGCTTTGTTCAACAATTAAAATCTGCCCTCTCTGTGCACCGCTACATCCTGCACACAGCAGCGAAGGAAGACAAATACAACAGCAAATCAAATGAATGCATATCTTTTATTCATTAGCTAACAACTAAAGAAAACAGCACAATGTAGATATATTTATCTCACATATTCCTAGTTGTATAGTGTTATTGTTTTTTTTTTTTTTTTTTGCATTACAAAACCAAGTTTTTGCTTTTCTAAAGATGGTGCAAGTTTGCATGAAACTGCTGATAGTGTTTGTTCTATTTACAAATCAGAGGCTGACAGAAAAAAAAAAATCACTGTTTTATATGAAAATTGAGCAAAGCAAACAACAGCAATCATTGGAGTTGGAATAAAAAAAAAACCAAATGGACTCACCTCACCTTTGTTTATTAAGCATTCACAAATATTCAAATAGAGCCTTTCAGTTTGACATGTTTCTGCATTATCATAATTTATAGTTTCAGTTGTGACAAAATGAATAAATAATGGTAATATAATGACAATTGTAAATAAATGTAAATAAAACATGTAACACATTTTGTTATATACAAAAACAATACTGCATTCTAAAAACCGAAAGCAACTTCTAAATAAAATAAACAAAACAAAAGCCAATATTGTCTTAATATTTTATGTACTTATTTAAAGTACTATTGTAGCTTTAGAATACAAAATGTTATAGCACAATATTAAAAGATGCATTTGAAAATCAATACAATCAACCAAATGACCAGCCAGTTTCCACATTAAAAAACTAAACAAAAAAAGAAAAAAATCTTGTGAGTTCATCAGTTGTAAAATTACCCCACTAACTTCACAGCAGTGGACTGATTGCTAACAAAGCCGTGCACGTACAGTTCATGCATCACCCTGAAGGCTTGGGCTAATTTGCTCTGATGCATTTTCAAACAGCAGAAACAAGTCGAGTTGCTGCAAAATGATTCTGAACATGTTGAAGGCAACAAGACTTCATCTCGAGTTAAGAGCACATGATTAATGAAGGAACATAAAATCTGGTGACAAGGTCCAGAGACATGTTCTCTAATTAGCTGAGTTATAGTTGTTCTATGAAAAGGGTATAAACATTTAGTATCTTACATGTTGAAGATAAATCAAAATAACAGCAAATCTGATTAAAAGGGTTTGATGATGCCTTTAAACAACTCCAAATTTACATTGTAATTCACGCACTGTTGTTTTTTTAAACCTTTGCATTGTTCCTGGCTAGCCTTTAGCTCATCAGACGAGTCCAGAATAAACTCTTTTTCTCCAAACAAAGGTCATTCAAAGACATATAAACTACAGATTAATTACTTTTCCATAGACCACATTTCAATTGATCTGAACTTTTCTTTTAAGATGACAGATAAGCTGCATAATACTGCACAGGAGAAGAATAAATTTCAGAAAATTACAATAAAGACCAATATCCCACACATCAAATTCTTTGTCTTTTCACTGGCTGCAAATATTTGTTGAACTTTTTACAAGTGTTGCTTAAACTAGTAACAGGTAACTGCAGTCAAATTGCTTAATTTCTTATGATTCGAACAGAAACATACAAAAGAAAACTAAAAAATATAACAGGAGTGACCCAGTTCACAGAGGTCCTCTAAAAACACTAATAATTGAAAGCAAATGTGGTTTTATACTAAATTAAATACCCAAATATGTTTAAATAGTGCATTTGAATTTGAATATTTGTATGTGGTATTGACTATCATGTGTTCAGGAGTTAAAGGTGACAAGGAAAAGAAAACCAGTGAGATTTTTGTACCGATTGTCCAAGTATGATCTACACTAATGCATAGTACAAGACATTTTTTTACACATATGTAACCCTTCTGTATGGATTTATTAAACCATTTTATGGCTATCTATGTGTTACAATTTTGTGCATTTAGGAAAGTGACATCATTGCTGACCAGCAGTCATTAGTGCATTTTTTTATTTGAAACAAAAGACAAAAAAAGTCTCAAGTGAACTAAGTTTATATGCACCAGGACACAAATATTTGCTGAATAGTGTCATCTTTTCAATAGGTTTAGATAAAAACAGGATTTAATGAAATTCTAGTTAAGTTTAGAAATGAAGCAGCTCTAAACCCAGAGTTGATAATGTTATTCTGTCAAAGCCTCTGATGTTAAGCACAAAGTGGGGTCTTCCACTGCTTCAAACGTTCAAAGTTCAACATTAAAAGCAGCAGTTTTCACTTCAAACTTTTTTAACTCATAGCTTGAACAAGCAACATCCTGCTCATAATGTGAAAAGAATGTAAAACGAACCTCAAAGGATCTGTAAACAATAAGAGTCGAGATTGATTTTTTACCTCACAGCAACTTATAAAACATTAAAGTGAGCGTACAAAAGACAATACTCTGACTGAGTACTTAAAAGTACTTGGTTAGTTTTAGGAACCAAGATGATTGTTTTTTGTTTGTTTGTTTTTAATACACAACTTCTTTACAATAATTCGGCACACAGTTCAATGTCTCAGAAATTGATGGTTTTATTTGTCAAGAGTTTTAAGTCCTTTAGTGAAACTTCTTGCCTTTACGTCATTCCAGATAAAACAACCCTAAAGATATTAATATTATGAACTTGTCATTTAATTTCATATTTAGGGAATAAAGGGACAAATAAATAAAACACAAGACATTTTTGTATAAAAGGCTGGGTTTTTGGTTCCATGTGAAACAATTATTTTTTTGTTTAGCTATTTGGTGGGGGATGGGGAGGTGTATTTGGAAAACCACTTTACATCTGTTATATTTAGATCACAATTTAGCTTCTGCTGTATGGATTTAAATTTGGTGGATGAAGTTAATTTAAAAAAACCAAAAACAACATTTGGTGAGTGAAACTTGTACCATCAATTTTGACATTTTATCCATTTTTCTACTGTCTTCTTTTTGTGATAAGACTGGGCAGATTGTATAGTTTTTGCACCTTTATCAAAGAACAGCTTGACACTGACATGATATCTTGGATTTTGCCGGCAGGTCCATTACACGCTTTGGTGGAATCCTGTGAGACTTCAGACTTTTACTGTGCCATAAAACTTTGATTTGTTGTAATGGGAATGCAGCTATAAATGTGAACTGATATATAATAATAATAAAAATAAAAAACGGGTTGTATGAAATTAAAATAACTTAAAGTTGTGTTTTGTTGCTCCCACTGGGAATCCAAGTTTGCATATTCTTTTTAAATACATTTTTTAGACTGCTTTGGTGTTGGTACATAAATACATTGAAATTGTAGTTACATGTTTGTGTAAAATAGCAAAAACTACATTTGTACAAATTGTAATAAACAATTTGTGAGAGCTACAAATAAAACAAACTTTTTAAAAAATTTTACATGTTTCAAAACAGCACTGATTATATTCTACTGGTATCAACATATTTCTGAGTTGAGTTTTTGAACTTAGAGAATCAACATAATTCAAAACTGCTGGTTTACAGATGAGGAGGTTTAGAGGTATTGCCATTGATCTTCTAGAGTTTATGCATTGGGGTAGTACAACCCCATTTTCATGAAAATTTATTCCAAATCTGCCAAAGTTAAAACATTTACTTTGCCATTAAACTGTGATTTGTGATTTATTTATTTATTTTTTGCCTGAGGAGTCCTATTACCCCACTCTAAAATAAAAAAAAAATAAAAAAAACAGGCAGAAATGTTAGCTTCACATGTATTTCTGTTGAACAGAACAGACAATCTGAAGGGTTCATAAATCAGCATCTAATGTTAGAGTTAAAGCATCAATCTCAGGATCACTTCAATGATTGGATGAGTCATGACAGCCCAGAATCTGTTGCTTCTGCTTCACATTTTGCACATTTAAACTAAACTTTCAAACCACGCAGCAAAAGAGTGTTAGGTGTTGCTTTAAAAATGAGTAATACCCTTCCTTAATCAGTCACTTTGTAAACCACGATTCCCAGAAATGCATAACATTTTGTGATTCATGACTGAAATGAATAAATAATGCACATTAATCCTTGCTGACCATCTGGAGGACAAGTCTCTTAAAACTGCGTGAACGTAGTTCGTTTTTCCAGAACCTCCAGGTAGTCTGGGTCGATGTGGAGTTTCGCTTTCAGTTCCCAGTACTCACTCCTGTTAGGCTCCACATAAACAGAACTTGGTGATGTACAATAGAGTATTGTTTGCTGTATTCTATCTGGATGCACATATTGATGTCTTGCATCAAAGTCTGAGGTATACTGAGTTGATGAATGGGCTCCGTGCCTGCAAGGTAATGTATTGCTGTAGCGTCTGTTCTTGTCAGGCTCAAGTACGTCTCTGTAGTAGCGTTGATCATCTTGGTAAGGGGTGGAGGGCTTGTTGAGAGGTTCTGAAGTGGTGGTGCTGTATTCTGAGCTTATCACATTACTGGCTGCCTCTTCATCTGAGTTGCCCAGAAAAGCGCCACTCAGCTCGTCAAAGTCTCGAAAGCCATCCACTGATTTACTGTCCATGGGGGTTTGTGCAGCAGTCCTGCATGTGGACTCTGTGGGGGGTGGGATATACTCGTATACGTGTCCAGCAGATGTTCGGACTTTGGGAATGGATCCCTTTTTGTAAAGGCCGTATTCCATGTTCAGAGAGCTGATGCAAGCGTTCATGGAGTTATTCTGCTCGTTTTGAGTCTTCTGACGTCTCTTTCTCATTGCCACAAACAATCCGGCAGCCACAAACACAGACAAAATAAACATGAGGAGGAGAGCCAGTATCATCACAGATAAAGGAATGGTGCTGTATTGTGGGTCAGAGTCCAAGGACATTTCTATAGTGATGGTGCTGCCCGGGAAAGATTCTTCCGAGGGTGGAATCATGGAAACAAGCACATCAGAGTTATTAGGGCAGAAATTAGTTGTCCTAATGTATCTCATGTCTTCCCCAGCCAGCTTCTTGGGGGAGCCACAGATGACATTGTTTACCACGGTTCCTGTGCTAAGCTGCTCCAACCACATCCTCAAGTCTAATATACTGCAAGAGCAATCCCAGGGATTCTCATACAAATCGACTTGTACGAGTGCAGTCAGTTGATCTAATACACCCCTAACGGGCAGATAACGCAGATGATTGTTGCGAAGATTCAGTCTAGCTAATGTCAATCCATTAAATGTACCCTCTGGCAACGTTTTTAAGAGGTTATTGTTTAAAAACAGAAGCTGGAGTTTAGGTACATGCTGGAAAGTATCAGCAGTTACCTCTTTAATGATGTTGTACTCTAAATATAAGAACTGCAGGCTCTCTAATCCGTAAAACATATCTGCTGTGAGACGTTCTATCAAATTTCCGTTAAGATAAAGTCTTCTTAGATGTATTAAATCACCGAACGCTTTGTCGTCTACATCAGCTATTCGATTGTTACCAAGATGAAGCAGATCTAACCCGGTTGCCTCAGTGAAATCTGATCGATGCACGGCAGGGATGTAATTCCCTGTGAGATACATCTTTTTGGGATTGTATGGCATTGGGTTCAAATCAGATATTTGTTCAATTTTTCTTTCCTGGCAGTTCACATTCAGGCCGAGGTCTGAAATTTGCAGATTGCAGGTGCAGGCAGTCGGGCAGTCTAAAGGCACAGGAGATTTGGTCTGATATGAAACAATTTGACCATAATTCTGTGGCTTGTTGGAAGGGATGCGGGCAGTGGGTCTGGATTTTAATTTGGCTGACTGCCGGGGTCCTTTAGTGGGTCTTGATGAGGATCTTGCAACTCCAGATGAGGTGAAGGAGGCTGCAACTAAAGCTGGCGTGGTCCTACGGTATGCATCAGTGCTCAAATGCGGCGGAGGCGGCATTTCATATTCAGCGATGGCTCTCCTCGGGCACAATTCCTGCTTTGAAACTTCATCAAGGTCCCTCCCGTGAAGCCGAAAGGGGAACTCGCAAACAACATCTCCAACCAAGGCTGTGTAGGATATGCTTTCAAGCCAGGTTTTAAGAGCAATCAGCTCACAGGAGCAGTTCCACGGATTCTCCTCCAGCTGTAACTCCACTACGCTGTTCATGTGTTCCAGCAGACCAGTGTAGGGCAGCACTTTGAGCTGATTCCCCCTCAGGTCTAAATGAGTCAATGGAACATTCTGAAAGATGTTTACAGGCAGACTCGAGATCAAATTGTCATTTAGAATCAGGACCTCTAGATGTCGAAGTCTGCTGAAGGCATTCGTCTCCACATGGCTGATGTAATTGTAATCAATTTGTAAATATTCCAAACTTTCCAGACCCAGGAAAAACTCTTCCTTCAGGGCATCGATTCTGTTATTGTTCAGATGTAATCGTTTTAATCCCTGAAGTCCATTAAAAGCTCCCGCTTGAACATCAGATATTTCATTATTCCCAAGATGTAAGATTGTCAGTCCTTTGTATTCAACAAAATCATCGACAGATAGCTTTTTCAAAAGATTCCCACTAAGGAGCAGGTGATACTGGGAGGAGTGCACCGGGCTTATGGCTGACAGTGTTGCAATTCTTCTGTTTTCGCAGCTTACTGTAAGGATCCCTTCTCGCTCCTCACAGGCACACAGGTCTTGACACATTTCACCATAATTGCCAGCCATCTCAACAGTGCACACTGATGTTGCACTTAGCAAAACATAAGGAATCCAAAGCTGCATTTTCCTGCAAATGATGGCCAAGCTTGCAGTCCTGCTAAGGAATCCTCAATGTCATCTAGAATAAAAGACACACATTGTGATGTAAATCGGACAGGCTGCAATGACAGCAACTTCCACACAAGACGCTTGAGTTGCATTTGCTGCAACTCAGGAGTAACTTCAGCTCGTGTGGCTGACGATTAGAAATCAGCTCAAACAAAGAAAGGCAGAACTTCAACAAACAATTTAAAATACAAAAAAAAAAAAAAAAAGAACAAGGTGAGAGTTACTCCCTTAAATAAATGCTCTGCCTAATGTGGGGGGAGCCATACTGCATTTGCTCATTCAGGATGTAATTAAACAAATTACAGGAGGTTTGCTGCAATTTTGCATCAGTTTGACTCAAGCATCATCAGAGATAAAACAGCCTGCATATAATAACTCTAATTCCTGCCTGGGTAATACATACCTCACGCACATTGATGAAGCTGTTGGGTCTTTAAGTGCTCAGGCATTCTTTTTTTAATGTTAAATCCTTCAAAACAAGATTCAAAAAATATCCTTCAAAAAAGCAAGATCTGTTCTAACGCCATTCGCCGTCACTGAGAGAGGATGAAAGAAACGCTGATCAACCATAACTGCCAAATGCTTCTCTTTCAACGTGCTGCGCTGGAGGAGACACGGCTGTGCCTGCTAACAAAGTTGCTTATTCTCTCTCTCTGTATCGCTCTCTCTGACGCGCTCGTTCTTTCTCTCTCTGTTTCTCTCTCTCACTCTCTCTCACTCTCCCTCCCTGGACGCACAAACAGAGAAATGCGCGTTCGGGCTCACTCGGTGGTCGCGAGGATGTCAAATCATTTCATGCACAAAGAATCGGCTCACTGGAGCATCACACTGACATACACCCCCTCTCTTCAAAAAGACCTGACCTACCTACTTAGAAAAAAAAAATATGAAAAAAATGTTTTCCCCACTAAAATATCAATGATTTACGCAGACGAGACAGTCCAAACTGTTGTTATTCAGGCAGAAAACAAAAAAATCCTCCTGATGCCAACTTACATCAGCTCTTCCTAATCTGACAGTGCTGTTATTGTAAGAGCTTGCTGGGGGTGGAGGGGGGACAAGGCAATGGGGAGTTAGTGATATAGTCTGAAACACTAGTGGCACTGTCTTCCCTTCTGCTTTTCCCCTGGCACAAATCGATTACACCTCTCTAGCTTCTTCGCACCTTCTCTATTCTTGGATATCTCATTATTTAAGTATGTCTCACTAAAATAATAATAAAAAAAACTTATAAAAAGACTTTCTTAAGTGCTCAGTTACAGACTTAATAAATATGTCATCCACTTTAAAGGAATCTTCTGTAGAAAAGTTATAAATAAAATATCTTACCTGTTGTAGATACTTTTTTTGATTGAAGGTATAATTTGATTTTGATCAAATTGACAAACTAATTCAAACAAGACCAAGAGGTTTGCTGTTATTTGAAAAAAAAGGTTATTTTTTAAGCAGCTTTATAACAGTTTACACAAAGGCTGTTTTAACCTAAGTTTTGCATTAACCCTCGGAAGGTCTTATGGGAAAAAGTATCAGTCATGCATTTATTTTTGTCTGAGTTACATTTATTTCCTTTTTGGGGGCAGTCAGCAAACATGATTTTTTTTCTGACAGAGCCGAAAAATTCTTCTTTTTAAAAAATATTTTGTCATAGTTTTTTCCAAATGCTCACTACTCTCACAGTATCTTTAATATTCCTTAGCAGAAAAATTGACCATATGATAAATCATTGTAAATTCTTTGCTTGATCCGATATTTATTACATTTAAAAAAAAAATACCTCACTGTAATGTTTTGATTTTTTCCATTCAATGCCATCCTTATTAAGTTTAAATTGCTGGACCACATTCTTCCAGTTAGCTGCTGTCACTAATACTTATGCTTGCCACAAACTTCTATGCAAATAGCCTGGTAATTTGGTTTGATTTCTTGATTTGAAAGAGGACAATGAAATTCAATGAAACATAAAATTCACAAGCCATATTTAGCCAAAATGCTATTTTCCATCTAGTCCCCTGGCCATATAAAGCTGTGAAGTACACAAATATAAATACAACACAAATGCAAAATTAATGAGGAAAAGAAACTGAACTAAACAAATCCTGACACAGTAAAGAAAAAAAAAAACATTGCTGCTAAAAATAAAGACAATGCAGTACAACAACTTAATACCACACAGCAGATACAATTTCTATTTTGTGTTGACAGGTGTGTGAATCAACAAGCCATTGTTTTAAATCTTATAGGTTGTTAGTTGTCTGATTTCATCTGGTAATGTCAAACTGGCAGTTACATTAAGGTTTATACAACAGAAATCACACAAACTTTTTGAAATTTATTTGAGAATGCACTTGGCAGCAATCCCCTTTTGTCTTAGTCCCATTTGGTTTAATCATAGTTTGCTAGTCTGGTCAAAATTAAGCTCTGCTCCTCCAAACTGGGATTGTTCAAAGAGCTATCTAAAGCAGGTGAGATATTAATGGTTCAAAACCTCCCCACAGAACCT
The DNA here is from genome assembly GCA_031762555.1 of Cynodonichthys magdalenae. Classification (NCBI taxonomy): domain Eukaryota; kingdom Metazoa; phylum Chordata; class Actinopteri; order Cyprinodontiformes; family Rivulidae; genus Cynodonichthys; species Cynodonichthys magdalenae. The sequence goes on along the minus strand of JARVJO010000061.1, from coordinate 14,499,714 downwards.
CACTTCGAAAGATCTGAATGCATGACTAAAATTAGAATCTGTGATGCTAGAGGAGATATATAAATCAATAAACCCTGAAGCACTAACCAAGAGCCTCATTATTAAAAGCTGTGCTATTAAAAGGTGCAACATTGGCTGTTTGTTTATGCTGAACGGTAAACTATGAGTCACAGCGTGTGACTCATTGTCCTCCCTGAGTGTGTTATCAGCCTGGTCCTGATGAAAACCAGACAGTTACAGAATGAGCTTTGACTATCTGAGTGAATTATTCAGGCTTTTTTTTCCCATTTAAATTTATCTGATCTTAAATGGTGGCACATGTTGCATACCGAATCGTGTGTGAGTTTAGTGAAGCAGCAGAACGTAAGGAGAAATAAAGGACCTGTCATGCTCATTTCAACTGGACATGCTGGCACTCACAGAAACATGTAAAGTATCATTGCATGGAGCTGTATCCATCATCCTCTCTGCTTGGCTCTTGTTCACATGGGAGCAGAGCAGGCGCGTCAGGGACACCGCCTGTGGCTCATATTAAAGAGGAAGACCGAGGCATTCAGTGTGCATGCAATTCATTTGTGCTTCTGTTTCCTCTGCCCTCAGAGGTTTTGTTCCTCAGTTTGGGCCTCATAATGCCTCCATCATTAGCTAAACCCTTTCATTCGTCCCCTATTTTTGTATAAATTTGCATTTATGTTTGATACAGTACATTTTGCGGCTGGCTTTTGTCTTGTTGCACACAAAAAAATCTGCAGCTTTTAAAATTATTAATTCATTACTTTTTTTTCTAAGTTGGAAAGGATTTTCTATTTTTGCATCTTGTTTATGTTGTTGCTCGCATTTGCATCTCTGCCAGTATGATAATTCATTTTTTATTTATTTATCCATGGTCACAACGTGCAGAGGGAGCATGAGGCGATGCATGATACGAGCCTCATTTAATATCTCTCCAAGTCTTTCATGACACTGAACATAGTCTTCACCAACTGGGAGCAGAAAGCAGCATAAACAAACACACACACATACAAACACACACATAAAGATGGAATCTGTACAGAGAAAATGATGATGACTAACAATTATGTGTTCCAAGGTCACGAAATATACAAATGGAGTTGGAGCCACGCCACAAAGGATGATGGGTAGCTCTTCTGATTTATGTTCCATATTGATGGCACTTTGTTATCTGAGTCCAGCTGGAGCATTAAAGAACATTTGGTTTCTTTGTAAACTACTCCTCTATTGTGTAGCTCTGGCAGACCTCTGTTGTACACTGCAAACAACCAGCCGACATGGAGCTTTTACAAGACTGTACCACAAGTACTTATTGCTGAAACAATCTTTCAGGGCAATATTATTTTTGCTCTTGTATGTACATCCCACACAGCAGACAGGTGTGCAGTGGCGGCTGGTGGATTTTTCTCCAGGAGGGGCTACAACTGAAAAATAGACATATCTCAAAAAGTAATCAAACATGTACACATGTATCACGTCAATGTATTTATTAAACAAATGAAAATAATAAAACAGCATTACAATGTCATGTAGTGTTTAATTTTTTGTACATAATGTTTGTCCTTCTGTAACTGAGAAGCTAATTTTTCATGACTCTGGTTAAAGTCAGGGATGTTTTAACAAGATTCTTCTCTATAGAGAGCATGGTCAGTGCAGTGAG
>JARVJO010000061.1:14486130-14497942 GCA_031762555.1 Cynodonichthys magdalenae | reverse complement strand
CTCCAGTAAAGTATAAATAACCAAAATTTCTACTTAAGTATAGTAACAAAGTATTTGTACTTCACTACTTGACAACTGTGGTAAATACAGGTTTAAGACTGAACTGATGAGTCAAAGAGGAAAAAAATTGTATTACAGCAGCACTGCATTGAACTTCAATTATCAAGTTTTATTTTGTTTTTATTTTTTTTTCAATATTGCACAATTTCCATGATATTTGATCCATGATTATGAAATCTAAGTAACAATCAGAGAAGCAATTAGATTGTTATCAAAAACAAAAAGTGGTACATTCAAGTTTAGTTTTGGATCTTTTGAAGTAGGATAATCAACAAATAATATCTTACCTGCTGTAGATAGCTTATTGTACAACAGATGAACAGATAATCTGAACAAAACCAGGATTTTGGTGGGTTCCACAAATCAAATCTTAAGCATTTCAAACCAGTTCACGTGAATGCTACTTTTATTTTTATTAGAATAATATTTGACCAGTAGGATTAGTACTTTGACTCACATAAGGAAACTGAGTAATTTATCCACCACTGGCAGCAGTCCACTTTAATCTCAACCCTGCTCTGTTCAGCCACAGTCAGAATTAAGATACTCTTTTAAACTGAGGTTGTTCAAATAACTTTCTACAACAAGACAGTATTCATAACTTTTCCACAAAAAAAGTTTTTTCAAATAAGTTGACCTATCCCTTTAATTCACCACATCATATCTACATTTTATAAGAACATTTTCTTCCCTTGTATCTATTTAATTTTTAGAAAGGGCCCCTTTTATTGTCTTTGAAAACGATGGAACATTAGGACAAAAATCTAATAGAAAAACTGTTTTTGTTTTTGTGCAGATATCTGCCACACGAGCAACAGCATTGGAACAATTGGTCAAACTGAGAAAAGACACAGTATCTGTTCATTCCCGGAGCTTTATTTGCATAAACATTCTTTAAATGACCTATGAAACGAAACCAAGCATGAAAATGAAGCTGAACAGTGCTGCAGTGCTCTCATCTCTAAAGTGGAACATCCGCAGCTCATCAATGAGGTGAGAATGTATGAACAACTTTGTGTTTTCACAAGATTTAACTAACTGGGAAAACAGGGTGAATTCAGAATTTCTAATAAACTAAAAATGTGCTGATTTATTTTATTTTTATCTTGGTGTTGCCTTGTTTAGATCATGACTGAATACTCTTGAGTAACAAAATATTTGAAACATGCTCATAGGATGCTTTAAACATCTGCCTAATGTTCCTCCTCAAGGAGGATTTTGCTGGTTTCTACTAAAAATGTAATTCTTATTCTGCTCGTTGCATCTGTTTCTCCTCCACACCTGTACTGCAGGATGAACATGTTGAATTCTGATGTGTCTGTCAAGCTGAATATGTCATGCAGATGATCAGAATCCATCAATTTATTGCTGGGATTGTTTTGTTAAATATCAAAAAATGAATAAGTCTGATCATAAACCAAAAGAAAAACATTAAAAAGTAAACAAAAAGCGCAAAAAATAGACATTTTTTAGTAGAAAATAATTGTAATGTGAACAATGTTATTAAAAGTTATTAAATAAATATATACCATACATGTGATTTCTGAATTTTATTTTATATATCTATGAAATATTCTATCATGTTTTAACTCGTTCTCTTGATTTATCACCATGTTTGCAGTAGAATCCAGTAATGTGCACTAACGCTACAGGATGACACAATAAGCTGGTGAAACAGATAAACATATTTTAAATGTCAGCTTTTGCTGTAAAAAAAAATTTATCTCATAAAAATGGATCATGCTTCAACTGGATTTGTATAATTACCTCAATTTATTGCGTTATTGGAATGCATGCTCATCCTAAAACTGATAAAATGAAGATAAATCATCAAACTCAAAACCCATTTCTGTACATTTCTGATTACGGAAAAATATCACAAATTAATTACAACACTTTAATGTAAAAAACAAATAAATAAAACACAGATATTATGTGAGGAAAATACAAAACAAAAAGCGCCACAAATTTGATTCCCTGGCATCCATGTGTCAGTTATTGTGAATGAAAATGCACAGAAATATAATTTCAGATTTTATCCCAGACACCTGACTGTGCAGTGACCTCATTTATTCAGCTTCCAGATCCATAATGTACCTGCTGCCAACAGTTGGCCAGTGTTAATTATGAACACTAATGATGGAATATTTATCTCCTTCCAACAAAAATCCATAAACCACTCAGGCTTTAGATTATTTCTTTCAACTTTTGCTTAAATTCCCAAATTCAGCTGCAGCCAGTCTTAGTTTACTTACTGTATCACCAGATAGGGCCAGAGGGTAATTTAAAACCCTTCTTGAGTAATAAGCATTAAATCAAAATTGTAAATGGCAGTGTAAATATCATCAACAAGGTCTCAGTGTTATATTGTTATGTTGATATTACTGAACCATTATTCCCATGTTTACCATATTTGATGCAACAAAAATAAAGCCTGTCAAGACAAATACAACATCTGGGCTCTCCAGGGTTTATATAAAAGAAATCAAATGGGTACACTAGAATAGATACAATACAGTTTTATAACATGGAGGGAAAACTTTTCTGCAGGTTGTCATTTTACAGCATGTGCTTACATATATATAGAAGCTCAACCAACCTGAGCTCTGCACAATCATTGTCAAAATGACAGCTAGTAATTTGTCTGACACCAGCTGTGAACACTGTGTCTGAAATGTATATTTTTCATTGGAAACATTAGCGTGAGAAGAAAATTTGAATCACATAAAATGCAAGTTGTCTTCAGGCCCTCACAGTAGAAGCACCATGAATAAAACTCAGAAATGTATTTGACACCGTTCATATAGCATTATTAAAGTGATTGTTTGGAGGTTTGAGATTTTGTGAAAAATTCATAAAGACCTAATTTATAAGCTGCTGTAGATAACACTTTGAATGGCATCAGTTTGAAGAAATAAGGATTAATTCTGAACAGACTGATGAGCTAAATGCTAATCTGAGTGCTGTTGTCTAAAAGCAAAACTTTTACTTTCATATGTGTCAAACTGAATCATGCAAATGTCAATTTAAGAGCATTTGTGTTAATTATTTTCCACAGCTATTTCCATAGAATTCTATAGGGTTTTATGTATCCTCCCGCAGGCTCAGAGGGGTCATATGGACCCCACTCATGTAGGGTGTGGCAGTGGGATACTCCTGACCCCATCTGATTAGGTGATGGTTGCGGGGGGGTCAAAGTTTGGTTGGGGTAGAGTCGTTAGGTGGTGTTCGTGGGTGGCCTGGCTCACTCCCCATGAGGCAGCCATGATGTTTACTTGCAATCTACTATATATATATATATATGTAACAGAAAACTGAAGTAAAGATTGGTATTCTACAGTTTATATTATTGATTTTTACAATAATCTCTGTTTCTCTAAGCTGAAGTCATTCAAGGAGCAATCTACTGCAGGTAAGATATTAACTGTTTACCTTTTTTCCACAAAACTCCACTTTAAGTGACAAAGACCATTCATTAAAAATAGAACATACTAACAGCATGTTCACATGGATAATAAATAATTCTCCACATTATGAATAAAAATAATTGTTCATAAGTTTTCCCTGAAGCCCCACTTTGAACGTTTTTATCATTTTAAACCTAATCTGACCTTCTATTTATTTTATGTTTGGTAACAAAGGTATGACCTCTGTGGAAAATTTAAAAAAAGCCCCATTTTAACTGTGCTACATGGATTGTGCTTCTTCGTGTCATTGTGTTTTCCTGTCTTACAACAATCCTGTAATGATCAGTGGGACCGAGTGACGATGAGTGTACAGGGACAGCAGTGCGGTTACGCAACGCCGCCACTTGCACAAGTGTCAACGTGAACTTCTCTCACACAGACAGGAAGACACATAATGTTAATTAGAATGAAAGCGCCGAGCTGTTTCTGCCAGTATGTTCATCTCTTAGCAGCTAACTAAAAATAGTCCCTGGTGTGTGATGGAGGGGATATTCTAATTAGTACATGCGCTTTAATTGCTGAGGTTTCTCGCTAGCAAATGTTCTCTTCTAGTGAATTTTTGAACTGAAATGTTACCTGATTACTATGGTTTCTTAGTTGTGCCCTTTAGCCACGATGGGTCTTTTCATGGGTCAAATAGCGATGTTGTACTGCAGCCCAAAACAAAAGGAATCCTGTTTTTTTGTGATCAGTAAGGTCCTAAGTCTTAATCTATGGGCAGTTTAAGATACATAAAATGCATTCTTTGCATTTTTTATGAGGACAAAAGCCCCAGTAATAATCCAACTCAAGACAAATCCAGTGTCCCCGAGGCAAAGAGGTTCATCCCCTGATAAATGAAGACACGAGTACAGAAAAGCTTGAATTTAAGTTTTCTTTAAGTCTATCAATAGCAGCAGAAATGAGCACTGAATGCAAACACTCCATATCAGTCATTTCCCCCTGGAGCAGTTGCTTAAGCGCTCTGTGTGTGTTTGGAATCTTAAAGGCAAGGGATCCACACACACTACTGAGGAAAGCCAGAGAGGCACTGCCACAGAGAGCTGTGGTGTGTTGCAATCAGGACACAGGCATACAGTCAGGTCAACAAGTCAAATATCTCATAAACTGATACCCAATTCCTCTCACTCAGCATTAAGGAGCTAACTCCCTCATTCCATGTAGGATTTTGCATTTTAAGTTGGTGCAGGTTTGAGCATCAGAGTCTGAAGCAGATGTGACATCGGGGTTTGTGTACGCCAAACTAAATGAATATTTGCAGACAGGCAGTATTATCTTTATCTTAACCAATGTTGATGCAAGCTTATGGGGCGCATTCAGACTGTGCTGGATTAGCTTCAGGCCAGAGAAAAGGAAAAGAATTGAAATGCAAATAGGATGGGGGATTACTGAGAGAGTATTCACTCCACAAGAGGCTTCTGTATTAATGGATGAAATACTGGTCACAGTTTTTCTTTAAAAAGTGTCTAAGCCCTAACGATTACTTGCTCTATCTTCACTGTGTTAGAACGTTACGAACTGCAAAACATGAGCAAATATGAGCCTAAATAAGCAACATGTTGTCATTTTTAATGCTATTTGCTTCAATCATCCTATAAATAAAAGAATAAAAATTAATATGTTGTATTTGGTTACATTTTTGCTTGTTAACATCAACCTGAAAAAATGCATGTTTGTTCTAAAGTAGATAAAAGATCTGGTGAGTTGCATTTGAACGTGTTTTTTTTTTTAAGGTGCTAAATGAGAAATGAAATCATCTCAACATCAAACGTATGCTCCCTGCACAGCCAGAAGTGTGAAATCTGTAGCTGCAGGGACGGCACTGACTTGAAAGTGTCTAAATCTGAACTCACTTTTGTAGAACGTCAGATCTGGAATAAAGAAAAAGGGTGAGGCATTCTGACGTTTTTTTTTTTACTTTGTAAAAAATGAACTTTGTCTTTGAGTTGTATGTTGTCACTTAAATTTCCTTTAAATATGTTATTCCATAAATTAAGTTACATTTCAAACCATTTTTTTAAATGTTCCTTCAGTTTGTTATTGTGTAATAAAATGAAAATCCACATAATGTTCATTTAGTTATATTAAAACTAATTTTCCATAGACGCTCGTGAAGCTGATCAGACACAATGAGAAGTTGACTAAGTGGAGACTGCCCTCTGCTGGTAAAACTCAGGTAGGACACATTAACCTGCAATAACCTTTTTTCCTTCATCTTGATTTAAGAGCAGAGCCAGCAGCCTTTTCTCACACCTGCTGGAGCTTATTAGGCCTTTCCATAAATGAGGACAAAGGTAGAGTTGATTACATATTTCTTGTACTGATATCTCATCACAAGAATAGAAGAGATTTTGGAGATTTTAAATTATCTTTTTGAAATTAAGTATTAGTTTTACTTTTAAATGTGTTTCATATTCTTATGATTCTCTTTTCCTTTTTGTATTTAATGTGTAACTATGTACCTAATTTGTACTTACTGCTGCCCATCTTGACCAGGACTCCACTGGAAATTTATTTTTTAATTTCTGTGGGATTTTTTTTAACCCCTGGTAAAATAAAGGTTTAGTAATAAAAATGCAAATACAGAGATTTGTATTTTAGTTTAATCAGCCAAATACAGTTTGTTTTTATCCCCCAAGTAATGTGGCTGTGGTGAACATATTAAATTGTGCTGACTCAAGGAATTGAAAAGGCGCATCCACTAAATACTTTTTTTCTTTTTAATTAAATTTCATTAAAATCCATCAAGTGATTTGTACAACACTCTTTGTGCTCAGAATGTGTATTAGTGATCAGTGTCCATTACTACCAAATAAAATTTTAGCTCAATACTTGCAGAATTACCTGAGTTAGATCATTTTTAATGTTTAAGGTCAGTTATTCAGATGCTTTTTAAGCGATAATGATTCTGGAAGTGGGTGAATTCATATTATCTGATGCTTTAAAGCTGCTCATTACAGCTTTGAGTTATTGATGCTAAAATAAGTCTATCCGCAGGATGTTTTTTTTTATTTTAGTTTCCTAAGATTGACATTCTCAGTGACACAAAAGAGAAGATGAACATGGAGAAAATAAACGTTTGAAGAGGACATCACATCTGCAGTCAGTATGCCTTATGTAAGATTCATTGCAGCGTTCCAAAAAAGGAGTGAAAATAAACCACAGGCAGGTGTTTCTGGCACCTGTACACGTGCTGTGAATATTTGTCTTTGCTGCAGAGCTGCTGATTTTAGTTGTGATAAACTATGAAAATAAAAAGCATCGTTATCATGTGAGTCATTACTGTTTTTGTGTGTTGATTAAAAGCCTCTCAGACCTTGGGCCATCAGATTGCATTGTTTTCCCCAAGTGCTGTTGTCAACACACAATTACACTACATAAACAAGCTCTGAGACCTGGCAATTATTTTCAATAAAAACACATCTGTCCAGCTGTTGTTGTTTTGCTTTTGTTGTAAAGTCTCAGTATTCAAAGGACCGCCGTTCCTCTGCGCTAGAATCTGCCCCTATTGTGTCTTTTGTACTTTTCAGAAAGTGAGATGAAAACAGCAACAGTGACTAAGTAACCCTACGATCATGTTACAAAAGAGGAAAATGACAGACAGGCGAATAACCTCGAGATCAAAGCCATCTTCAGACAGCTTAGAGAAGTCAACACGGCCGCATCAGAAGAAGATAAGTTCTGTTCCAGTTTGAAAGGATGCATTTCCTGGGGTCAGGAGAGCTGTGACCAGGCTGTCACTTGGTATGCTGAGGCGGCTTCAGCAGGATTTACAGCATCGCCTGGTTTTGGCAAAATTTCTGGGAAATCAGATCGTAAAACAAAATATATATATATATTTAAAAGCTGACATTTAAATTCAATCAAATTAAACATCTTATGATCAAAGAGAAGCAGGTATAATTATATATGTACATTTTCTGCTGACCTTGTATAACATTGGAGATTCTTTATATACAATTTTAGTTTGTGAAAGAAAGACATGAACAATGGCCTAACTTTTAGGCTATGTCCAGAACATAGCCGTCATCTTCAATGTAAATAAAAGGATGTCCTGTAACTTTTGACTCACCCTAGTGAGAGCGAAAGGGGATGAGAAAGTGCAAAAATTTTTGATTAGTTTGTGGAATTCCTGTCAGCAATTTATATTAAACAAAATACTATTTCCAAAAGAACTTAATCAAATAAATAAAAATAAATAAGTCAGACAAGCTTTAGGAGCACACTGGAAAGCAGAATTTTATTAGCATTGTAACATTTTTCTCCAAAACAATTAAGTCTAGATTTTAGTTTGAGAACTGAAATTTAAAACATACATTTATTAAACCATTTCATTTTATACTTTAATGATAATGACTTTAATAATTAACCAGCTGTCATATTTAAAGTGAAGCTTTTTCAAATACTCCAAACACTTTCCCGCTGAATCCATGCAAATTACTTTTGCGATTGGTTTCTGTAAAAGTCCTGGAATGTGAAAAAAAACAAAGATGACTGAAATTCAATTAAGCAAAAATAAAATCGCTAGTGTAAAATAAAACATTCCTGTTCAGGGAAATAAAAAGTTGATCACTTAATTTGCATATTTTCTCAGCGCTGAAGTGCATTTTTTAGAACAAACTGACAAAATATTTAGAAAACAAAATTTTGAAACAAAAATCCAAGTTAAGGACAAACCTAAACATGTATCAAGTGAATTTTTTTTAACAAACAAAGCTATGCAACACTGTTTTCTGGAATTTCTTCAAGTTCTTAGAGTCCTACGGCTTATCGCAGACAGTCGTAGATTTTGCAGTGTAGATACGCCAGCTTCTCAGCTCTGCTCTTCCAGAGCATTGGTGTCCACTCATGATGACTCAGCTCTACGACTTGATATCCTGCAATTTTCAGGTGTCTCCTCTTCATGGCGTGAAGTCCCAGGAGCTGCCGTGTGGAACAATAGTGGTTCCTGCTCGAGATCTGCACAGCCACTTTTATAGGGTTTTTGAAGTTCTCCAAATGAGACTCTGTAGTACTAGATTTGTTTTTTGGGATGTCACTTGTCAAGTCTAGAACTGAGTCAAACAATTTATCACACTCATCTGGTGGTAACCTGAGGGGGGATCCAGGCTTAAGGTCTGTAGATGAAGCTGAAGAATTTGAAGGACTTTTGCCGTTTATTAGTTTTGTTAAAAGTTCATCACTAATAGTAACTCCGGTGTTTAACTTTTCCCAGCCCTGATTAGAGGGAATTACTGGTGTGTTCTGCTCTGGAGATGATGGGTTCACAGGAACAGGCTGTCCAGCGGAGTCCAGGTGCACTTCCAGGTCGATGGAGCGAGTGTACGGTAGGATCATTCTCTTACACACAAACTTCTCTCCTCCAAGAAGGTCTTGAAGAGACGATTCTGCTTCCAGAACTTCTAATTTATGGCACATGTCCGACTGCGCAAACTTCCAAAGCATTTCTGCCACTTCTTCTCTTAATTCAGAACTCAACTGGGGGCCAGTCCACTGAGGTACCTCCATAGCAACAGCACTGTCTAATGTAAACAAGTCTTTTCTTAGATCTAGATGGGTTTTTTTCAGTGCCAAGTTGACAAACTCCGGGGTTAAAGCTAATGCAACAAGGTCTTTTGGGAACTGAGAGATGAAAGCCAAGCCTAGAAGACCAGTAAGTAGGTGCTCTGGGTATCGCTGAAATTCAGCTTTCCTTTGCCTCAGGCTTTCTGTGAGGCTTGGATAAAAAGCTGGACTCCGACTGGGGAGAAACCCTAAGGTGCCAAAGGCCCATAAGAGTTTGCATGAGTCTTTACTTCTGCAGTGTGGCACAAGAGAGGGAACTGTCTCTGCAATAGCATTTAGGATGCTATCATTGTGATAATGAAGAGCAGAACAAGTCCAAGTCATATGCATTAGTCCTTGGACACCCATCCTGCTGGCCCGTCGAGGAACTTCCTGCGCCATCGCGTCTAGCCATTCTCTGTGAAAGAGATAACTAAAACGCAGGTATTTCATCACATTCACCACTGCAAAGTCGCTCATCTCGGTCACATAAGAGAGTGCACTATCAACAATATGTGTCACTGAATCCTCGGTGATTGAGGTTTGGGATTTAAAGAGGCCCAGACATATAGTTCCGATCTCCTCTGGGTACAGTTGAGGTAAAATACGCATCAGAAGCTGCTCTAATGGACGTATCAAGTCTTTTGGACAGTGCCTGCCTTCTCCCATAATATACAACAGATGCATCGCCTCAGAAACTCCCATTTGTCCCAGATGGGGGCGAACCAATTCATAGACCTGCAGTAAAAACTCTGGCACCAGCCTCCCGATGCAACGCCAAAGGTCAGCAGCAAACAACAACTGATGTAAACTCATCTGGTTGGCTCGCCGACTCAGCTCAGACTCGAACGCCTCCAGCACACTGTGAGAGGAGGGAATCCCCAGCCACACAAAGGACTGCAGCAGCTCCAGCAGCTGAGGCACAGAAAAAAGGTGAATGTGTTCCACAGAATACAGAAGGAGCATGACAAAACGCTGGTCACTCCTCAGCAGCGGAAGCTCCTCTTGTCGCAACTTGCTGAGCTTGACCAAAAGCTGGGAAACTTCAGACGGGTTCATTTTGCCCTTTAAGATGGAGAGATTTTGGAGTAATGGCAACACCTCCACCCATTTCATACAGGGAGGCCGCTGGGTGAGGTCAAGGGTCATGGAGGCGTACCCGGGCCGGCATTTAAGGAAGGCACGTGTGTCTATTTTAACGTCTGGTGATGCTGGGTTTCTGTAGGGCATCGCAGAGGAGACCTTCGGTTCAGGGACTTTGTTGAAAGCCAAGTCAAGAAGTGTGTTTTTTGAGCTCGAGAGACGCCGCGAGCAGCTCACACTGTAGTGATTCCCCTGTTGCCAGAAGGAAGGCCCATGAGCCGTGAGACATTGCTCCTCTTCCTCATGATCTGTCTTATGTCGAGAATTTGCAGAATTCCATGCAGCATGACGGTAAGACAACGGTTTGTAATGCAATCTGTATCCTTTTCTGGGTGCATTTTCTTGGTGTTGAAACATTTTATTTTCATCTTGATCATTTATGTCATCCTCTGGTTTGATGTGCGTGTGTTTAGACTGGGATTGACACCTTCTCCAGTTTGTGAGAGAGCGAAACCTGGCAACCCGCCGACACAACACACAGGCTGCCATCAGTGTGCAGCAAGACTGAAATGAGAGATAAAAGATTTAAACATATAGAAATGGTACAAGATAATAGTTAGATTGTGCCAGCCAATACCATGTTATATGTACATTTAATTTCAGTCTAGAATATTTAAGTGATTTATTGATACAACTGAAAGCCCCTTGTTTTAAAACTTGAGCTATAAATGACTAGAAAAAAACATGTACAACCAGAAAATCCATACTCGTGATGTCAATATTGGTTTTCTAAAACATTTTTTTCTTTAAGTAAACTTTTAAATTTCACATTAATTTGTGAAAGCAGACAACAGTTAATGCCACACGGTGATGTTTTTTATTCTGAATTACCAAAAATTAGTAGTTTGAGTCACTGAGCAGCCGAAAAAAATGTTTCTATATGCCGGTAGTGCCACTGTAAACAATGGAGTTTATAAAAGACAAAATATCATTGCAAATGGCTGCTGATGCTGATGGTTAAGTATCTAATATTAGTATCATCCTGTCCAACTTTGAGCAGCTTACAGCAGGCACTGGTCATCAGTCGTAAATTGAGATTTCTTAACAGACTTAACTCGGTTTAACCTGTTTGCTCAAACTACATATACACAATAAACGGTGTCATAAACTGAATAGTGTTACTGTATTACATTGTTAATTTAACTCACCGTGTAACACTTTAGCATAAAACCTCATGGATGAAAGGTTCATTTCACACCGGAACTTAGGCGATTTATTTTCAAAATAAAATAAACTACACATTGTACGTTTAGCGTCGTGCCTTAAATTCGCTCTTGAGTGAGCAAATATTAACTGTTAACTATTATATAGTTTTTAAATAAACTTTCTTAAAAATTCTAAATGAATTATTATGGAAATATGTGGTGTTGAACTTGGAGCTATGTTAACGTTGGTTTATTGTGACAGGCAAATAACTTCCGGGTAGCGCAACCGCTGCTGAAGTTTGACCTATGGCGGCCGGAAAGGATCAAAAGACACGAAAAGAAAATACAAATATGATCACCACTCACTGTCCTTTGAGTCTAAATCAATGAAGAAACATAGATATTAATCCCACAAAAGCACCCACAATTCAGGGCAAAAACTCCAACGTGTTT
>JARVJO010000061.1:14462280-14485255 GCA_031762555.1 Cynodonichthys magdalenae | reverse complement strand
TATTACATAACAGTACTCCATACTCCTTCGTAACCATTATCATAACATTATCAGCTTGATTCACTAGAGAATTAGTTACTATTTTAGCAAAATTTCCCTTAAATTCATAGTCAATTTTACAAGTAAATGTCTTGCATAAAATTGTAGATTTAAACTAGATTATATTTGAAGAAGGTATAAAAAGTATGTTAAGGTTCACAAAAGTCAAAAATATAACTTTATAAATTTGTTATATATTTTTTTGTATTTGTCAAAAACTTATGTTGTATCTTTGTTAAAATTAAATTAGTTTTTAAAATGACTCAAGTGGAGACATGTCCCCACTTTGTTTTGAGATTAAAGTTGGAAATCTTACGTTTTATGCTCAGTTGTAGTGTGCTATATTCACTGTGAGAACATAAACATTTTATACATTAGAGTGTAGGCCTATAGCTAAGCACATAATTGTTTTATTCTAATCCTGTTGATTATGTCTGTACGCCTAATGTAACCTTTGTAAATAATTTACCAACATTCTACATGACCATGTGGTATCACATTTCAAACTGCTTCTCGTCCAGTTTGTTTTGAATCATTAAAATGTTGTTTATTTAAGGTACAATGATTTTTGTTTTCTTTTTTCATGTAAAAAAACAAAAAAGGGTTGTCAAAAATATATTAAAACTTCTTTTTAATTTATTCAACATCTGAGCAGACAACTGCTGTCCCATATTTTTAATTATAATTTCTGCATTTTATTTCATTTATAAGCCTTTGAGTTTACTAATTAAACATATTTATGTTCTAAGATTGTTCCAAGGCCTTTTTGTGTAAATCTGTTGTCCGATTATTTTTTTTTATACCGTTATATTAAGTGGGGTAAAAAATGGGTTTTTCACTTAAATAGATCATCTGTTTAACATATTTGCTTGCAACAATAAACATATATTTGCAACAAATGTGGGATTTTAGTTTTTCATTTCTGAAAATGCCTTTCACTTTAAAATCATGTTTAACATGTTTGCTGTTGCATCACATTATACTTAATTTTAAACAAATCATAAAAGTTCACATAAATTTCTAGTTTCATTTCACCAGATTCAATGACACAGTGCAGTATGTTTTTTTTTGTTTGTTTGTTTTGTTTTTGTTCCCTGCACAATGCAATTTGTGATGTCAAATTAAAAAACTCAAGTAAAAAAAGTAAACGAATAGGATTAAGAACAATATGACAGGTGAGATACAATTGCATATTTTAAAATATATATAAAAACAAAGACAACAAAGTGTGAAAATAATACAGCCAAGGCAAATGAGCCAACATTAAAAATATATATATATAATAAAAGCAACAATTAAAAACATGTTTATAGTTTGCGAACATTAAATTGAAACAAGAAAGTATAATGCAGAGGGTGTGCATGTTTGATATTTGACAAAAAAAATTGTACTTTTAATATAAATAAATTAAACATTAGATAACCTTCTACATAAACAAACTGAATTATGAGATTGAATGTTTTTTTTATCTGATATAGCTGCATAATGTTTCTTTTCTTTTTCATGAGGTTATATAGTATACAACTATAATAAAAAGCAATACAAACAATAATACTGATAATAATAAATAACATAAACAAATATTAAGCATATGGTTTCCTCACATCTCTATCAACTTTAATATTATAAACAATGAGTTCTGTTTTCAGGACTGAGATGCTTTTGATTCATTTCTGAAAATAATATTTTTCCAGTGGTGAAAATACAGCTTTGAATCGTCCTATTGTCATAAACAAAATTCAATTCTAAGAAATACCTTATTATTTATATTTGGAATTTGTGGTTTTATTTATTTGTTGATTTATAAACTTCTTAACATTATAAAGTGGAGAAACTAAGGAGAGGAAGTGGCTGATTTATGTAAATGAATGAGTTGTGGAGTTCGGCTCCTCTGGCTGGGATCCGCCCTTCATTCACCACATGGTTAAACCCAGAGTCCTCGCGCCACTTTCGCAATCTTACTACGACTCCCAAACTCCCAGCAAATCAAAATAGGAGCACATGGTCGTGTACTTTTTTTGGTCATGTTTTATTCCCAAGTTGAGATCCTGTTCCAAGTTTTTTTTTCCAGGTATCCAAAGAGCCAGAGTGAGTACGCGGTAAGTGTTGACTAAGTGAGTGAAGATGGTGGATTTTTAGAAGCTGGTGTCTTTAACAAGGCGTGTGTTATTTCCGAGAAACCTGTTGTTAGCTCTTTTATTTTTCTGGGAAATGCGGCAGGAAAAGTGAAATAATTGTTTCGCATCAATAAACTGTTTTCATGGTTAAATTCTGCTTTTAGGAGCAGTGTCGTAGAAGCGCGTGGCAACCTCTCCTCCATGATAGTAGAATGAGGGAGATTTGAAAAAAGGCATGTGTTGCAGCTGCTGTTGAGTCGGGGGAGAAGATTGTCTCGTGAAAACTTCGCGTGGCACCTTTCTGCTGCAGCAGCTGCCCGTAAACTCTCCACACTCGTGCCGTCGAGCACATGCGGCTTAAATTGTCTCCGTTTTCGGAGCAGTTTCTGCAGAGTGGTGGACATTTAAAAGTGCCTCCAGAACAAAGCAGCAGCACATGGGACGGCAGCAGGCCGCGCGCAGCTGCTATTCTTGTTAGCGGCTAACGCAAACACTGTCACTGACTAACATGTAAGAAATTACATCGTTGACATGAGCCGCGCGCGTGCTGCAGTAAAAATGTAGCTAGCTAAAAACACGTGTAGACTAGTTTATAGGCCTTAAATATATATATATACACACTTATCTGTGACAGAGCAAGCGGCTAACATGGCTAAAATAATAAAACAACCTATAGGCGAAGTGTGGTAGTTTAAGAAGCACAATCAAAAGCTACTCTTCGCTGCTCAAACTATTAACTTCGCGTGTTAAACGATTTCAAACATTTATGTCGAATAATAGAAACTATCAGCAATGCTATAGTTTCTGATTGCCCAGCACACACGCATGTTGTTTTAATGTAGCCATCGGGGACTACAACTAGCTTGTTGTTTTGAGGTATTAAGTTTTTCAGCTGCACGGCTCGCACGCGCCATGCGTCAAATTCTTACGTGTTGACGCATTTTAGACGCCTTTATTTATTGTGTGCGCTTAGACATTTGAGGGTTGCGGCTTTACTTAAATCGCTCTTTTCCCAAAAAGTAGGAGATAGATTTATTATTAAACGCTGGAACTCAGGACTCATGGGCGCCATATTAGCGTGTGGGGGGAGGGGTGCTAAAATGTGGCTAGAGCGCAAGTGTTGCTGTCCTCAAGCAGTCCGGGTTCAAATGTGTGGCAGGCCGTTGTAACATATAATGAGGCATTCCTGTTATATGTTTAGCTAATTATCAATACTAGCATTGTACAAATAGAAAATATCCTTCATGGTGTGTCGTTGCACTACAATCAAAATTCTTAATTTTAGTCTTTACAGTCAAAATTAAAGTGTCCCCAAGTTTGTTTGTTTTTTATATCCACACTCAGCAGATGCATATCAAACATTTTGCAAAAGACAAATGATAGTACTTTCTTATTCATGTGCATTGAGCATTCATTTTATGAAATAAAAAGTAGTATTTTATGAATTTATATATCAGTATGACTGATCTATTTTATCATTTAAGAAAGTATTTTCCCCTTTTTAGAAAGATTTCTAAAGACACACATTTATTTTTAATCTAAAACAAATATTAATAGTACAAAATTTGTGCTTCTCAAACCTGGTCCCAGAGGGCCACTGTCCTGCAAGTTTGAGATGTTTCTCTGCTTTGACACACCTGATTTAAATGAGTGATTAATGGGCTTCTGCAGAAATTGAAAACATAATGAGGAGCAGCAAGGAAACAACTAGAACATGCAGGATATTGGTCCTTGAGGAACAGGACTGGGCATCGCTGGTATAAATGGTACTGCAGGCAATTTTGAAATTCAATCTGTTTTGTTCTTACTGGTAAGGTTTTCCTTTTCTGACTGTATTGCTCATTTTAGATGGGAAGAAAGTGAATATCTGGTGCTGAAAGCTCAACAGACACAAGTGGGGGGAAAATATATTTTTTGAAGATCTTGTCTTAATTAAGTTAACAATTACAACTAATTTTATGCTTATTGTACACTCAGTCAAGTAGAGAAGAACAAGATAGCCTTAAGTGTATAAAATAACATTTTATCAACGCAGAATATTCACAAGCACCATGGTTAAGTTTACCTTTTCTAAAAATGCTGTAATTGTCTTTAGAAGGTCTTAAAACTCAAAGTTGCATATAACCTGCATTAATGTTGGCAGCCTCACATAGGTCATTATTTAATGTTGGGAATATTCTTAGTTTACTCACTGTCAAGTTGTACTTATCGCTGTGACAATGTTTTAGTTTTTAATTCATAAAAAAGGATACATTTATCATTTTAGCCATATTTTGACACAAGCTGCATAAAACTTAGCTCCCGTATGTTAGAAATTTTTAAAGTTTTTATGTAAATTCAGCACTCTTAACTTGTTCACAGGTTCACTATTCACTAAATTTGACCAAACACTTTTTACTTACTCTTATTAAAAAATAGAAAATAAGGGTTGATCACTATCCTCAACCTCTGCTTTCTGATGGGAGGAGTAAATGAGCCATGTCACTTTTCCACTGTTTGAATTGTAATTCAAAAAAGTCTGAATGTCCAGCATTTTTTCATTTTAGTTTGCAAAATGCCTGGATATGTTGCTCATTGCTCATGCTAGATACATAAATTAAAATTTCACAGTCCGTTGTGCTGTTTATTTAAAAAAAAAACACTTTTCTAAGACCTGACCTAAAAAAAAAACAACCTTGTCAGAAATTTCTTACATGTCTTAACAGTTTTATTAAGCTTACATTTCCACACGTCATAATCCAGGTTAGGACAATGTTTTCACTTCTTGAACTGAAGTTGCTGACCTGCTTTTAATGCCGTGTTGTGTACTTTTGCAGAACTCTCCTGAACAGCGCTTGTTGGACTTTAAAGGACTCATCATTCAAGCTGAAAGAAAAACGCTACACGAACAGTTTCGAGTCACTGTAGTGTCAAAGTGCTTACAGTGCAGGTAGTTTTTCTCAAATCTACTGCAGTGGAGGCACTTTCAGCACTGTTCTGATAATGTGAACTTAAAAAAGGAGCTGACTTATTCGCCGATCAAGCTGGAAGTCCTGAATAGACTGAAAGTATGCTTGTTAATGCACATCTGGCGGGACCTCGACATCTTGCTGTGAAGCTAAACCTGTCCTGCTGTTTCTGGACTGAAGCATCAATTTATGAGGCACATTATTTTTAAAAACATTCTATCGTTTGTGCTTTGATGGTGGGAACAACACTGTCAAAATCACCTTTTCAAAATTTTCCAGTTCTTTTGACTCGTTCAGCCTGTGCTTTTGAGGGAAAAGTTGTGAGTGATGGGTGTCGAAATCTGTGGTGTCCGAGATCATTGATGTCCCCTTATGGGCGGGCCACGGTTTATCCGTTTGGTCAGTGATATGGGGGCTCTGAAGAGGACTGAGCCGTCTCTCTTCCGCTTCACCTTAAACACAAATGAGTTCCAATACAACTCTGAGTCATGCCTTCAGACATTCCCTAACTCAACAGTTGTTGGGTGTGTTCAGGATGGAGCGGGGCAGGGTAAGGCGTACAGTTCAGTGCTGGACAGTTTTGTGGAGTGGTCTGGGTGAGACCACTGTACTTGTATGCGTTTCTGTTTGAGTGTTCTATTTTTGTACAGTAATATTCTATTTTACATTCTATTTTTCACTGTTCAGAAGCTGTTGTGACTCCAGTATTTCTCAGCCTTTCGAATCAAAAACTTCCTTCTGTGTGTAAAATCTGCGGTGTGCTTCAGCTTTAGTTCCTCCAGTGATGGAAAGTTCATTATGTGGTAATATTTGTGCTCCCATCTTCCTCTAGTTCTTGTGCTAAGGTGCATCTAGTGCAGATAGTGAAATGGACAAGCACCTACTGCCCTAAGTGCTCCTTCTGGCACAAGGGGCTGGGTATCTCATCTGTCACACATCTTTATTTTTACACCCTCATGTCAGTTCTCTGTTAGTTTTGCATAGTTGCGCTGCAAGAAAAAATAAGTTGTGCAAATCTATGCAAAGCTGACGGTGGTCTGTGTTTGCATCCTAAACGTTGTCCCTCGCCACACGACTGCAGGCACTGTGGAAGAGATAAACAACTGGGTTCAGTAGTGTTAAAGTGCTTATAGTGCAGGTAGTTGTATGGATTTCTACTGCAGTGTGAGCACTTAAAGTACTTCTAGCCTCGATCTTCGTGGGAAACCTGCAAGGATGTCTTTTCACATGCGGGTCTCTGGTCAGTTTTGCTGGTTTGCTTTCAGCTTGTCGATGTGCCGCTGTGCAAATCCATGCAAAACTGATCATAGAGCTGAAATGAATCGATCTGAGGGGATCCCTTTCTGTGCAGGTTGGGAGAGGTGGCAATGCTCTGTGCTTGAGTGGTATTGCACTTGTCCCGGCCTGTTGAGGACATGGGAATAATTCTGCACATGTGTTTGAAACATCTGTTAATGGCCTTTCTTTGTCCTGATGCTCTGTGATCTGAATATAGGTCCTTTGTTTAATCAACCCCATATTTGACTAATTTACTGTATATTATCTGTAAAATGCATTTTGTTGTTACATTGCAGAAAAGATAATTACAATATAAAGTTCAATAAAGTTGTTAAATAAAATAGTTTTTTTTGTCCCCAATCAAGTTAAATTACTAGAGCTGAAAACTAGTTTGTCACACACACCCAAAAAGTCTTGTATAAACCAATTCTAAGCTTTTTGAATTGCACTGTAATAAGTAATTTGGTGTATAGTCATATTGGAAAATTGTGTCAATTTAAACTTAATTCATACTTCATAAACTTAAGAGATGTCCCTTTATCTGGAAACTTGTTATAAATTTCACATTGAAAAATTGAATAAAAATTTTAAGAGTAAACAAAAATATTTCTCTAGGCAAAGTGAGCCAGATGATTTTGAAGTAAAGCAAAATGTTGCAGTTTAATGATTGGAGGGTTTGAAACAATTTGAAAATACATGCAGTGGAAAAAACAGCTACCAAATTTGTCAAATTAAGTACATGTTAAGTCTTAATATGTTTGACATGGTTTTTTTTAGTTCTATAAAGTCACCATTATTGCAGAGGTTTTCAACCCTGTGCCTTGTGAGATGTTTTTTTGCTTCAACACACCTGAAAGATATTGAGTGATTGACAGTCTTCTACCAATCTTGATGACATGCCAAGTATGTAATTTAATCATTTGAATCAGGTGTGCCGAAACAGGGACACATCTAAAACATGTTAAACAGTGGGTTATGAGGATCAGCGTTAAAGACCTCTGATTTCTTGGTTTCAGTTTTTATTTATCAAATGGAACCATTTGTATTGAATTCTTGAATGAGGGCAATCACAAGTTTCTCCAGCAGAGGGCAGTAGCTACCAATGTAAGGTAATTTAATAATTCAAGTCCTAATGTTATGTGTATGGGACCAAATAATTAGTGTATTTTACATGTGACACATGCAACTTATTTGAAAACTAATTAAAATATGGTTTTACAGAAAAGTATTCTTGATGTCTTAGTAGTTCAATTTGTTTTAGTAAATGATCAGAATTTTTTTTTTTTAAATCTAAATCCTTTTTTTTTAAACAATATATCACATAAATCAACAAGTCCATTGCTCCAAACACACAAAGATCCAATATCCAGCCCACCTCTGGTCAATAACCAGACTTTCTATTATTTGGCATTGTGTGGAAGGCTGGCTGAGGGAGCTATTCACTGAAGTGTTCACCTTTCATTACACGTCCTCTTTACTTGACAGACAAGATAAATGGGAAACATCCAGGGAGGACCTGATCTCAGAGATGCGTTTCTGCTTTGCAGTCCATGCCTTATTGCTCTAACAACCTCTATTTACGCTGATGTCTTGGATATCTCAAGCCTTTATGAGACATAGATTGCTGCATGATTGCAGGTTGTCAGGGCACAGGCCCACCTGATGACTTTAAGTTGTTGCATTAATGTGACCTGAGTTTAATAGAGCTCAGGGTGGGCCTTATTTCATTGACACGAGGGTCAAGGAAGAAAGTTTGTTTTAGCTTTGTTTGTTTTTTTTATATTATTCCAGCAGCTGAAAGTTTTTATTTTACTTTATTTGTTTCTCCCTACAAATAAAACACAGGTTTCTGGTTGCTACAAAAGCCCAAGGCACAATTGATTTACTGCCATGTTTAACTGTTACGCAGGAGGTGCAAGTATGTATTATATTAGTATTTCTTCACCTTTTCTTGTTGCTGCTAAAGGTCTCCAGTTCAGCCTCAAAAGCTGTTTATCGGTACACTTAAGATAAAATATTGTAGTGAGAAAATGTCGGAATGATTTTGCTTTGTATTACTTCTATTAAGAATATACTTTAACCTGAGGACATTCTGCACAATATAGGTTTATTCTGTTTAATGAACACATATTGTCTTTGTTCACAGACCCTTAAGTTTATTATTATTTAATTCAGAATAAAACTTTTAATTTGAAAACATAAACAAATCTTGAGAATACAACTGTCTGGAGGGCCTTGCCCCTCTGTCCCTCCCTTGGTGGCACCCTATGAGAAATACCTCTGGCCTACAGCTAACTGCTGCTGCTATTTCTTCATACAAATAACCACATAAATAAAAGTAAAAACATTTTAGAGACTCTGCAGACTGTTCCCATAGCTTTTGCTTATTTTTTGTTCTATTTGATTTTGTGTGTGCAGTTCAGCCCCATCTTTGATATTTTGTATTTTGTTATTTTTTCTTTAAATCCCCCTTCATTTGTGGGAGAAAAAAAACAAAACTTTTAACTCAGCCAAGACTCATCCAGGTCTGACCTCTGATTGTATCCAGTCAGTCTCCTGGATTAGTTGAGAACCTAAAAAACACACATGGCGATACATCTTTTTTGTTTTGAATTTTTTTTTGTGTCAGAATGCAGTGTGACCCCATTTTTATTTTGAGCAGCAAACGAGCTGAGACTTAGACACATTTGCACACACTCAAAATCAATATGCCATGATTCCTCAAGGATCAAGCTGATGGATGTCTGTTTGAGCACACTTCAATTATTTGGATTCCCAAGTGCAATTATTGTTGTGCATTCGTCAAGGATTACAGAAGGGAAAAAAAAGGTGGACAAGTTTGAGTAGAAGCTATTTTTAATCAAAGTTTTGAAGCTCTAGGTTTCATCAACACTTGAAACTCACTTTAGCCGATCCTGAACATTAAATCAGCAGTGGTCCGGACCCAAGTACACCTTTATCTAATTACATTTTGTCTGACTTTACAGTTTTTACAGATACGAGGTCATTTATGAGTGGCTGAATTTAGAGAAGTCTAGTTAAGTTCTTGCTCTTGTAGGACCCAATGAATATTCAGAAAGGACCTTGTGTGTGTTGATGCTTTGTCTCCGGGGATTCTTTAATTCTGCTAATAGACACACACACACACACACAAAAAAAGTCTGTGTCAGCCATGCTGCTGAAGTTGGCATTCACTCTGTTGGGGTGAGGGGGTGGGAGGGGAGGGGGGGGGTTCCTTCAGCTGACCTTTGCGAGTTAACAACTCCTCTGTCTTAAGGATCACGCCCGACCGGTGAATGAACTCCCGCTTTAAGTATGCATATGGCACACCGCAGCTGTCAATTTATGCTAATTTACCTTTGAATTAGCCATGGAAAACAATTAATTTTCTCTGCAGGTTGATGAACCGTTTTTCATAAGGAGCTTCGTCACATTTATTTTGTGCAAGAACACTTGCTGATTACTGTACGTGACAAATGAAATGGTATACAGTTTTTTTTTAATGTGCCTTTATAAGGAAAGAATGAGCTCTCAAAAGTCTTAGAACACTGAATAAGTTCTCGTCATTTGGACATCATTAATGTCCTGTCGATGCGGTCATAGGACGATTACGGTAAAAGATCATATGTGACTAACCAAGTTTGCGGTAATTACACACAGATGGTCTCAGATCAGTAAGGTGTGGCAGCCTCTTGGGCCTAGATAGAAGCAGTAATTCTCTTCTGTGGCGAGTTGGGCTACAGCTGCTGTAATTGGCTTTCAAGGTCCAGCAGTTCCGCATTAGGCCAAAACTGATGTCTGAGCTAATCCGACACAATAGTTTGGAGAAAAAAAAATCAAATAAAGAAGCTGGCTGATGAGGGGAAGACCTCAGCATGACACAGGCAGTCTGTAGATGCATGGGACATGTGTGGACTGGTTTTGCCTTGTTCAAAGACTGTACCAGGGGTGTCTGCGTGCAGAATGTCATTGATGTGTGCTCACAGAGTCCCACTTAATCATTACCAAGGGTAACCTGAAAATATACCCTAAAGTCATACCCTTTGACTCCTCAAACATGACCATACGCCTTAATATGTGCTCCCAACCCCAACTACAAACCCACAAATCCTCTCAAACTCAGTCAAGTCCTCCTGGTGTCATAATGTGTCTGAAACACCCTTTGTGTCTGGTATTGTTCTTTTTTTTTTTTACTGAATGTTAGATTCTTCAGCAACTGCCTGATAACACTATCACTTAACTTTTGATGCTACCATTTATGCCCTCCGATGTTCATTTTAAACATGCGACTCTGCAAATTAAATCCTTTAGTTACTCTGGGCTACATGTATATAAAAGTGAGTCCAAGCATATCTATCTCTGTGCTTAGTTTATTTTTTTATATTTTAAAAATACACAATACAACATAAAAAAAACGTGTTCATGCATATATGAATATATTAGTTCAAAACATTCTGCCTAATTTAAGGAAAAAAGACAATAAGAAGTTGTGGTTTTAAAGTTGAGAACCCAGAAGGCACTGCTACTAAATCACACATAATATCTTTAACCACACTACATCACTGTCACCAATCCGTGTCCTATTTTCACTCAACCTTCCTGTCACCTGTCTCTTGTTTCCTCTCCTTTGGGAATCAAAGTTCCCTTTGGCTTCAAACCCTGTCTGGCCTTTTTTTCCCCTTTTTTTTCCATTTGCCCAACTAATTTCCAATGGGTCAGTCCATCAGATGGACTGGCAGAGTTTTCAGCACAGCAGGTGTTAGAGCTGCTCTACAATTTTCTGGCCATGGAGTCAAAAAGACTATTTTAAGGCTGTTAGTGAAGTGACAGGAGCTTCTATCCCCTTAGTTTTGATTGATTGAATTCCAATATGATATTCCATAAAATAGTATTAAGAATTTAGAAAAGAGCAACAAACAAGCTGACTAAAAATATATGGAATTTTTATTTTCAATTTAATAAACTTTTAATGGATTTGGATTAAAATTAAAAAGGTAATGAAACATCTGTGAGTATTCCATCTGTATTATATAGTGTGAACTATCCTAAATGTACCATCTGCAGCAATTTTTTGATGTGACCTGATCTTTAGTCGCACAAAAAAACCTTCAATTTCAATTGTGTCATCCTGTCAGAGCTTCTTTAGGGAAGCAGTTTGCTCATTCATGCGCTGCAGGGAACTGTCCTGTATGGTGCGACGGGCTTATTGCTCAGCTAGAAGCCGTCTAATATCACTGGAAACAGGCTGAGTATTGAAATTGAACTAAGAGTTAGCAATTAGCTAAAGAGGCACACCAAGTGTCTTCTTAAAAATAAAAAAACAACTTAAAAACTAAAAAAAACATGTCATATTGTCATCAAGACAAATGTCTTATTTTAGTAACAAAAATCAAAACAAAACAATAAAATATAGATCCCTCCCTGATGCTTAGGGTATTTTTCCGCCTTAAATTTTTCACAAAATTTGTACAAAATTTTTATTTACAGTTACATAGTGGATAACTGTGCAATAAAAAACAGCAAAATAGAAAGCGGCTATTCCCAGAAAAACTGAGCTGCTGTTTTCACTGAATTTTCAAATGACAAATGGAGGAAGTGAAAATTACCACAGAAATATATCCTCCCAAATAACAGAACAATTTGAAGGGACAGTCCTTATTAAACTACATTTTTAATTACACTGCAGCAAATGTGGCTTTTCTGTTAGAAATTTTATTGCTCTAATGAGTTAGTGGCACTGCCTGGTTTGTTATTAAAGCTGGAAACAACAGATTTATTAACAGAGGATTAACATGATACTTAAAATCTCATGTCCTGTTTTGTTTCTCGTTAACTGAGTGAAATGAAAAAAGTTCCCACTTCAGATATAAAGAGAGAAGCTGAGTCACCCTGGTGTCTTGTTCCTCTCAGTTTATGCTCATCTACACACTCACTACTTCTGAACAGTATTTTATGTAAATCTATACAAATAGATAAAATAGTTCAGATCTGTTGATGTTGGTGTTGATTTTAGTTATCAAAGAATATCTTACCTGTTGCAAACAATCTCATTGAGGAGAAACACATATTAATCCTGACCTCATTAGTAAGCTAACATCTAATTCAAGAGAAGCCAAGACTAAAATAGATTGCTGCCATATTAGCTGTTTGTACAAATTCCCCATCAGTTTCAAAAGTGCTGCAACTACCTACAGCTACTGCTATTTGCACTTAAAAGTAACGTAACACAAAACTAATTTGGAAAGTGTTTGCAGGCATCATTAGGATTTTTTAGATGTGTTTTAAGTTTGCAGCAATAAAGGCTGTGGGATAAGGCTAAAAACCTTATCACGATAAAAGCGTTTCATATTGATCATATCAATAATAATTGATTAGATTTAGAAAACATCAGTCTGACTCTTGTCGAACTTAAAATATCTGAAATACTGCCAAACTGGTGGCATGACCTTTCCTCTTTTATCCACAATTTCTTCTCGAGTTATTGCATCATTTTCCCCTTTCACTCCATGCTGTTCTTTTTTTTATTTTAGGCAGTTATGAGGCATGATGGAGAAACATGAAACTGTTACTGTGCATGTTACTCCTTAGGTTTTTTGCTAGCTTACCTTGTTTAGCTGCAGGCTTTTAGCTGTTGGGGTGTCGTAATGACACCCTCTTCCGCTTTTAGATGCCACATTTCAGTGTAACAGCATCTTAAGTCAATAAGTGGACCGGTCCAGCAAGCTGGCATTCTATTGCTTAAATGTACAGACAAGAGGGAGAAAGAAACACAGATTTATGTATTTCAAAATAAAATGTGAGCGATTTTTATTTTTTTTTGACGTGAAGGTGAATCTTAGCTTTCCCAGTGTTGTTTAGCTGATACATCCTAGCTTGTTTTATCAGAATTGTTAGCAGTTAATAACCAGTGAAATTATTGATATTGATATATATTATTGATTGATATCGGACATATTTTCAATTGATACTGAACACGTGTCTATTGCGATATATATATATACTGTTATTGAATTATCACCCAGCTCTAGCAGCAGAGCACTTTGGCTTTGCAGAACTGTTAGCTCATCAGTCTTGTCAGAAAGAGCTATCTAGAACAGGTAAGATACTACTTTTTTTTTAGAATATTTCCACAGAACCTAACAATATAAATGTTGCTTCATGTAAAGTATGAATTTATTTTTTCAAAATGTATTTTATTTTTAAACAAAGAAGACTTATGCAATGTTTTTCCTCATTTTTATTTTGTATCATATGATGATAGGTTGAAGCTGAGTTTTCTTTAATAAGGCACAAATTAGTTGTATTGTTACTTTGAGCAAAAACAAATTTTTCTTACACACATGCATCCATCTTTAATTAGTGTGGCTGATTTTTATTATTTCACTATATTTCATCTTGTAACTTTTGTAATGCAATACTTCATTGTGTAAAAATGGTTTATTTATGTTTGTAGAAAATGAAACCTCATGGTCACTGACTTTTATTGACAACAAACATGACATGAACATTGCCTTTCCAGTAGAAAGGAGGGACACATATTTTCACTATTTGATGACCTGTCTTGAAATGGTAACAGTCATTCAAGTGGCTCTATAACTTGCAGTCAGGTGAAAAAAAAAATTTAAAATTAAAAAATCTAGAAACGTGATTATTTCATGTCACATTTCATATCACTTTTAAAATTGTTCACCAAATCATATTTAAGATTTTGTGACAATATCTTGCAAAATAATGAAAGCTTACACATTTTGGGAACTTATTTAAATGTTTTATTTCATGAAAAATACTATTTAAAATAAATGAAGATGACCACTGAAATGGTACAAACCAAATTAATCTGACAAAAACCATTCGAGTCTCTGATTTTTGTTTAAAAATGAATAAAACTGATGTAATTATTAAAATAAACATGAGATATGTTTCTTCTTCTTAAAAAAAATCTAATTTGCAACCATTTTCATCAAATGATAAAATGCAACCAGTACTGGTTTCAGTCAATCCTACTGAAAATGTATTTTATTTTATTTTTTAAATTTATTTAAATCCATCAATTTACAGCTCATCCTTCAACTGCTATGCAAGAAAAGCTGCATTTTATTAGTAAAAAAGCCAATGTGTCTGTTAAATATAGCAAATATGGCTTTTAGGAAGCAGAGCACATTTCTAACATTATTTTGAGATTATTCACATTCAGTCTGCCACAGGGTTATTTGGTATGCAAAATCATTAAGTGCCCAGAAATTGTCATAGTCAAAGTCAAGCCATTTTTTAAGTAACTTTTTTCTTTGTCGACTACAATTAAGCAGGGTTTTGATTTATGACAGGGCTTTTATCATCTTTTCCGTTTTCAAAGAACTGATTGCATTCATAAAATACAAGGTCAGTTTTAGCACAGTGCATTAGAAAGTTCGTCTTTTAGGTAGTAATTACTCCAAAAAAAGCATATCATTTAGCTGTAACAAACAACTGTCACTGATGTTTTGGGTTATTCATGCATATTCCTGAAAACTGGTTCAATCGTTCACAAGATTCCTCCCACTTCACTTACAGGGAAAAGATGTGTTTACAGTCCCACTGTGGCCAATGAATCATATAATTTGTCATCACAGAGTGATTCCCCTCTGAGCTACAATTAGATTACGATGTCTCCTAATCACCCAGTTTGAATTTGCATAATATTTCAGCTCCATCGTCGGAAAGTTTACAGGGCAAAGCTGCAAGCAATTATCCGTCACCATCTTCAGTCGAGAGAATTGACTATTTGACCCTGCTTGTCGGAAAATCGCTCTCGACACCCGTACTCCTGTTGGCAATGTCAAACGAGACAACTGGGGCTAACTCAGGCTGCCACACATCACTGAGTCCTACTAAAGATGTTCCATTTGTCAGAAATAAACTAATATTTCCTTTGAGCAATTGCTTCCTGTTCCACTATGTTTCAGATTTGCTGCAAGGCTGCTCTGAAGTGTATGAAAGATAGAAAAGATTCCCCATAGTGCGCACACACACACACACAAAGGTAGCAGCAAGATCATTGTCCCATCAGATTTCAAGGAGTCTGGTTGAGATTTCCAAACAGTTTTAACAAGAAACTGCTACTGTTTCCACACCGAGGCCATTAAATAGTCTTACTCCCCAAAATAATTAAGAACATTTAAGTACTGTGCTCTTTTCATAGGAGCAAATGTGAATCACACTATTTCTGTGTTGGACTTTACCCTTGTGATAGTGCACAACTGTACAGATTTGGCTTTCTCCTATGAGTGCATTTCATCATGACAGAACAGAGAAAATCAAAGAAGAAATGTGTGGGATTACATAAAGGAAGCTTGCAGAGCTTATTGATGAACTGGTGGGTGGTTTGTAGGCATATCTAAATATGCAAGTGTGCATGTATAATGTGCTTTATATGACAAAACAAACAGGTTTCATTATCAATACAAAGCAGTTTTTGAATACAGTTACAGATTGCTGTAATAACATGATTTTTGTTCAAAGGGACAACTGTACCTAACAAAAATATACAGTAGAGTTTAGTGCATAAAAATGTAGTTATTTAAACAAAGTTGCTGCATAAAACTTCCTATACACCAGTAAAACTCTGAATTAATGAGCTCTATTGTAGTGTCAGTCGGTAATGGGGCATGGACTGTGCAGATTCAGGTTACTTTACTGTTACAACAGTAAAAAAAAGAAAAGAA
Organism: Cynodonichthys magdalenae; assembly: GCA_031762555.1. NCBI lineage: Eukaryota > Metazoa > Chordata > Actinopteri > Cyprinodontiformes > Rivulidae > Cynodonichthys > Cynodonichthys magdalenae. Next base: position 14,469,172 of record JARVJO010000061.1, on the reverse strand, counting down.
AAGTCTAAAAGAAAAGTTTAGTTACTTGTTATTCAAACTGTATGACTTCTATAGCCATAGTAAATAAAAAAATAAAGTAACCAACAACTAGACTTCTATTCTGTAGAGGAAGATGTTTCACTTCTTATCTGGGAGCTTTCTAAATTAATAACTAGAGAGTTTACATGGGAGGCTCAATTTATGCTATTTGAGCACAACAGTTCAGTGGTTTGATGCCTCACAGCAAGAAGGTCCTGGGTTTGATCTCCGGTTGTAACCGGGGTCCTTCTGTGTGGAGTTTGCATGTTCTCGTGCTTGCGTGGGTTTTCTTCACATTCTCCGGTTTCCTCCGACAGACCAAAAACATGTACAGTAGGTCACCTTCTGGGGCCCATGCCTTCCTTGCAAATGAGATATCTGATCTCATAAGGAGTTGCCTGGTTAAATAAATGTTGATACATTAATAAATTTAAATTCACATGCTGATAATCTCACCCCCTTCCCACTAGGAAGTCAAAGTTGTTCATATCTTAAACAGAGAGGCCAAATGGTTTGAGAGGGCAGTGAAGGAAACTGTTTACATCATATGAGAAAACTCAACTTGAAATAGAAGAAGACTCATATCCAGCTTACACAACGCTTTAAGTGCAATTGTAGTACTTTTGCTGCAGTTCAGCCATTCCTGTATTTGGCACTAATTTTCTCGGAAACCAAATGTTTTTTGAATCCAGATTTCAAAGTACAGGTTTTTGGAAACTCCCTTGCAGTTTTGTGAAATTGAATGTGATGGCTGCAGTTAATACTTTTTCTGCACCTGATCAAGAAGATGAATGACAGGAACAATGGCGGATAGCATTGTGCTGTTTATGCTATTCACCCTTTTCCACATATAAGAGCAAACCAACATCAAAGCATCCAAATGAAAATTCATGGTTTCATCATTTTGAATGTAATTGTCAAGACTGAGGTGTCTGCGCACATGCACAAGCCACTGAAAGCCACTAGTCCACTAGTCATCCACTAGTGACCTGGGACCAGTGTTTGTACTGTTTTTGTAGAGGAATTTTGTGATCAAGGACCTCTCTATTTCTGTGTGCAAGTTCACCAAATGCAAAACACTCCTCATCTTGTTCTGATGTTGAGAGACCTGAAACACCTGTTGACCCCACAATGCATCACTAATGATGCATCCAGTGCATCCTAGAGATGTTTCTTGCATACAGTATATACTTATCACAAAAAGGAAAAAAATGCGTTTGTTGTAACAATGCTTATTGTCAATAAATCTTATACCGGGTACCTGATTGGCAGCACCAGGTGGTACCAAAGGCTCAAAACAAGAGCCTGCAACAACAGCAACATAAGCTGTTTGGCAGAGATGACTTAAAAAGTTTTTCATGTGCGCAACCCACATACAGTACTTAGCTCTACTGCTCATTCCGCAAATGCATGTTCCTTACAAATGTGGCACCATTTAAAATGGAAATTGGCAGGCTTTCCAACGTTAAGAAGAATTGTTACACCAAAGACATTATCTACCAAACACAGATGTCTTTACTTTTTGTGCTAAGTTTAATAAGACACGATGTGAAAGGTGGGGTGCACCAAGGACAGGTTGCAAATCTATTGCAGTCAATGTGAAATAGTTGTCCAATTTTAATAAGATCATGTCAGAAACTTTAAACTGTAAAAGTAAGTTAAAGAAGGGATATATTGTGTTTATTTTTGGTATAAAATGTTTCAACATTTTTGGCAGAATGAACCTAAATCACAGAGTATTATTTGATATAACTACAGTATATCTAGTAAAGTTTAGCATATATTTCTTGTTTTATCTCTGCTACTTGCAGCTTTACAGAACGCTGTTTGGCTGACAGCACAGACAGATTGTCTCTTTTAAAAAAAATACAACAGCTCATGGATGCAGCATGAGCTCCGTCCCAACCCTAAATCTCAAAAAAAAAAAAAAAGAAAACATACTGTTATCATCCAATGCTTTTCGCCTCAGGCCTGAATATTTTTTTTTTTTAAACAAATAAAAATTTGGTCCATATTAAATGTAGAACATCAAAGTGGACACTGCTTCAAACTGTGCATTAAAGATTTCTCAAGTCTTCTTCAAACACATGTCCATCTTTCATTCATTCAAAGACTTTTTCATTTTTGTTGCACGTAGTTAGATGTTTGAAATCGAATGAGTTCTTGATGAGGGATACTGGGAATTGGCTGGTTGTCAGATCAGGGCTATTATCTGCCTTTTTAGGTTTGAAGCAAATTAGAAGCGGCGTCCCAGAGGTGTTTGGACCCTTGTATGCTGCCAGAGTGAAAAGTCTCAGGGTGAGTCACTTCAATGATGGAAATTCACTTTAATCAGATGAAGATTCACAGCTCCTTTGGACTTGTTCACAACTTTTTGAGGCTGTTTTCTCTGTGTCTAAAGTTGCACGTTTTCTCCTGAAAATTAGGAAACTGACAAGTTAAATAAAGGTGCACACATTGTTAAAGAATAAAAACTAAAAGTCGTTTTGAATGGACAGAAGAAGAAGAAATACCTTCAAAAAGAAAAGAAGACATGATTTTAAATCCTTCCTTTTCACATTTACTGTAAATCATTCAGTTGGGGTCTGCATAGAATGGAACTGCAATGCTTTGGTCTGAGTTCCTCCTTATAGACTCGACACACGGGAAGCGACAAATGACAGCGATTAACGGCTGTCATCGCAACCAGGGTGAAACCCAACACACGGGTCATGGTAGCGATGGCAGCTTTGCGAATCACACTCTCTGGTCACTTGTCTTTACAAAATTTGATTGGTTCTTTTACTGCTTCTTGTAAAGGATATTGGTGGTTTGCAAAAAAAGGAGGGGTGTGCATTACGAACATGTGAACTAAACAAATCTTGCGATGCTAATGATATTAAAAAACAAACGCATGCCAAGATGAGATTTTATGAGGAAAACCTTACCAGATAACTTCACCCTGACACCAACAATTCCCATAAAGCTGCCTTTTTTAGTAATCACTTGGAGAAGGGTCATGTAAAATTGGAAAGTTTGACAGGGCTAAAGTAATGTTGAAAGTGTTAGCTAACTGCAGTGTGTAGCATACTCTCTGCTCATTGGTCAGATGATGAAACCTTTGGTTGTAATGCCATGTGACAACGACAAAAGTTGAAAATTTTTCAGCTTTCATATTCACGTCGCAAGCTCGCGTGTGCACATCTATGTGTGCGAGCACGAAATTTCACGAGTATGATTTTCGCCACTCGCTTGGCTGGAGGAGGACAAGCGATTGTTGCCTCATCGCACAAGTTCTATAGGAAATGAATGGAGACAGAGTGACATCGATGTTGTGTGTCGAGCCCATTATTGTAACTCCACAAGCCCCTCTTTCACCCTTTTTCGGAAGAGTGTTTCAGATCAACTCGTTTTTGACATTGTCTCTTTAAATCCAAACGAAATGCTTCATACCCTGCCTCCTTCCAATGCTCCGAAGCTTCCAATCCCTGCTAGCTTGATAGAGGGGTTTTCAACTGTAGCAGCTCAGAAACTTTCTATTTACAAAGTAATTAAAATATGTCAAAAATGGAAAACTTGTCCGTTCAGCCTTACATGTTGGAATCAAAGTCCTCCAAGGGTGAGAGGAGAATGAACATGACAAAGAGTACACCACAAAATGGCTAAAAATAGTTTATTTTGCATGATATGTTCCCCTTTAAAGACCCAACATTATAACAGATATTTAAAAAAGTAGCAGAAATTTAATGGATAGGTTTTGTCTGACAAGTCAACAGCTGAAAATATTCTACTAAAAACTGTGTTGTTCTTTATTTACTTATTTCTTGGAGATGTGCCAAAACAGTTTGAGGGGTTATGCCTGGGGTTGAGCGAATTTCTCCAACTGGTGAATCTGTGAGATAAACAATCAAGTTTCCGTGCTGGCTTTTGTTGATGCACAGATAGGCAGGCAACCTTTTATTTTTTTCTCCTCTCTTCTTCTTTTTCTGCATTCTTGCTTGGGGGAGGGGATATGCTGTCAGCTGAACAAAAACCCTTCTGAGAACAGTTCGACAATGTAAATGTATTTCAGCAGCTGGATGTATTTTTATTTAGCAAAGCATGACTAAAAAAATAAATACATAAAAACACCAAAAGGAAAATAAAAATAAAAGATACTGAGTCATGCACTTTGCAGAAGAGCAAATTAAATTTAATGAAATCTTTCCTGGAGGTGCTGAAACATTTTATTCATGACCACAAATATAAACCAAATTCACAGAATAATCAATATCATTCAGATTTTAAAAAAACATTTTGTTGAACCATCAAACTTTGCATAAAAGTTAAAATTACTTGAATCTGAACCTTAACATCACAGATTCACCTCCCAGCCATTCTGTGTTAACACGTTCTCCCCAAGCATCTAACACTAACCCGACCAGGAAAAAACAAGTCAAAGAAAAAACGGATGGTTGTTAAACCTTAACATAGCTGAGAACAAATGTTTCCTTAAAAAAAAGAAGGAAAAAAAATTTTTTTTCCCCCTCAGAACAGTGAAAAGCAAATATTCTACTTCTGCCTGCAAAGTATTGAAATTTGTACAGCTCTGTTCAGTGTTGAAGCAGCTGGGCTGGTCATATTATCAGTTGATGAAGTTCCAGCATTGGAGTCTTGTAGAGATGATTTCTTTTTACCTACTGAAGTACACAGAAGTCAGACTTTTTGATTTCCAAGTAAAAAAAATCAACTGAAAGGCCACCTGAAGATAGAGTTCAGACTCAGAAAGTTGGATGTCCCCAACCAACTCCAAATGCTTTTCCTGTACAAGTAAACCTGACTGCATAACGGTAATAAATTATTTCACATACGTAACACTAGCTGTATTTCCATCTATGATTTTTATGTTTTTTTTGAAGGATAGCAAAGGTTGATGGAAACAACCTAATTAGAAAAACTTCTTCAATTTCGCAATAAAGTTTTACTCTTGCTAACCATGGATTAATCCTGAAACCAAGGCTGTCCTCAGACAAAAGAAGAGAGCATTCAGAGCAGGTGATAAAGAAGAGCTGAAAAGGGTGCAGAGGGAGCTGAAAAAACTGATCAAGGAGGGAAGGACAACTACAGGCAGAGGATGGAGAATCAGCTTCAACAGCACAATGTCTGAGGAGTCTGGAGAGGCCTTAGAACCATCTCAGGGCACAAAGAACTGAACTCTCCACCGGTGGGAGATGTGAGGTGGGCACATGAACTCAACCTGTTTTTTAATAGATTTGATTCATCTGCCACCACCCTCCCACCCACACTGCCCCCCTTAACACCAGCTACTGACTCGCCCTCTATCTCCACCACTCCACCCCCCACTCTCTCCTTCACCTCCACCTGTGTTCCATCACAGTCTCCCAACATCTTTTCCAGGTTGTCTGTCTCTGCCACCCAAGTTGGGAGGGAACTGAGGAGGATAAAGGCCAGAAAAGAAGGAGGTCCTGATGGAATCAGCTCAAGAGTTGTCAGAACTTGTGCAAATCAATTATGTGGGATGTTGGTGCACATCTACAACCTGAGCCTTAAGCTAGGGAGGGTACCACAGCTCTGGAAAACCTTGTGTGTGGTACCTGTACCAAAAACTCCTCACCCTAAGGACCTTAATAGCTACCTGAGGCTCTGACATCCCACCTTATGAAGACTCTGGAGCGTCTGGTCCTTATGCAGCTTCGCCCCCTGATAAGTGCAGCACTGGACCCACTTCAGTTTGCGTACCAGCCTAGCGTTGGCATAGACGATGCTGTCATACATCTGCTACATCATTCTCTCTCTCACCTGGACACCAGCGGGAGCACTGTGAGGATCACTTTTTTTGATTTCTCCAGTGCCTTCAACACAATCCGACCTACTATCCTCAGGGACAAGCTGGAGCTTATTGATGTGGGCCATCACCTGGCGTCGTGGATTCTGGACTACCTCACAAACAGACCACATTATGTGAGGACAGGGTTGTGTGTCCTACAGGATCATCTGCAAAACACCCTCCTCTAAAACCAATAAACATCAACGGTATGGACATTGAGGCTGTGGACAACTACAAGTATCTTGGGATTCGTCTGAACAATAAACTTTTGCTCTCCCATTCTACAACATTTCAGAAGTTATAAAGTGTTCTGCCACATGGAGAATACTACAATATTGTAAGCACCATGTATAAACACCTCCATCGCTGGCAAGGATGCACGCACTCTATGCACAAGCAGCTACCCAAAATGCAAACCGAGCCCGAACTGAGCCTAGACCGCTCCCATGGGAGTGCGCTGCAGTGCGCATATGCTGTGAGTCAGATTTGTTCACTGATGAACATTTGTTTGCCCCATATTTAAGCAAAGATAAATCTCTGTTTAACCCCTTCCTCGTTATCATCAGGGGAACATCACCATGTTCTCTAGGAGACCATGTTTCAAATGTTTTTGTAGTTTATCAAATCAGATGTTCTGGTAAGCAAGCAGGGTTTGACAGCATTTTTTATTTTTTTTATTTTTTAATTGTTTTTAAAGAAAGAAAGATATTGTCAGATTGCACCCTTTTAATTTGGCACCTTTAACATAATTAGTGAGAGTGTTATTTGATTCTAGAGCTGCAACAAAATTCCTGATGGAAATGTTGGAAAAGATTTGGTCAGTTTATTCCATTTATTTATTAGTCCATTTATTGCACATTTTACAGCCTTATTTAAGATGCTGTTTAGTTGTTCACATGTAACACTTATTTTACCAGGACTTGCAGTGAGAAAATAAAAACAACTTTAAAATGTTCAGTCTCGTTGATTTTTATGTGTCTTGCATTAATTGGACTTGGACTACCAGCTAGCGGCTAACATCGCCGTCGAAGGCCACCGCGACTTGGACTACCAGCTAGCGGCTAACAT
>JARVJO010000061.1:14424708-14457606 GCA_031762555.1 Cynodonichthys magdalenae | reverse complement strand
TTGTCTTGTGTCGTTTGACTTATCTATTATATTTCTCTTTTTCCTTCTTTCTTTTTCTTCTCTATCAAAAAAATAAAAAATAAAAAATAAAAAAAATAAAAAAACCCACTGATGATGAAGATACATAACATAATGACTAATATTATGTTTATCTACTGAAGTGGGAGAAAAAAAAAACAAAAAAAAAACACCTTTGTCCTAATTTCAGATTCCTTCATGTAATGTTTTGATTATTTTAGTATTTTTTTTTTATTTAATTTTTTGGCTCTCATTTTTAACTTTTCTGCTATTCTCATGCTAATTTAAACTTTTTTGTTGTTCTTTCTGCTATTTTAAGCTTTTTAGGCTTCTTTCAGCTTCTTGGTTTTTAGCATATTTGTGCTGTTTTCTGGCTAATTTCACAGTTATTTCAGCTATTTAGTCTATTTTTAGGCTATCTCCATCTTCTTCTGCTCATCTTTAGTCGGGTCATGGAGGAAACAGGTCCAGGAGAGAAACCCAGACATCCCTCTCCCCAGCTACACTTTCCAGCTTGTCCTGGGGGATCCCGAGGTATTCCCAAACTACAAATTAAATAATCCCTCCAGCGAGCCCTGGGTCTTCTCCGGGGCCTCCTAACAGTGGGACATGCCCAGAACACCTCTAAAGAGAGGCATCCAGGAGGCAGCCTAATCAGATGCCCAAACCACCTCAACTGACTCCTTTCGATGTAGAGGAGCAGCCTTTTTAGACTGCTTTTTTAGCTATTCAGCAAAACTGTTTCAGCATTAAGCATTCACACCACATTTTTGCAAGAAATTAAAATTCTCTAGTTGTGTTTGTCACAGTTAGTTGAAAAAAAACTGAAATGCAGACATGAGACAAGTTCAAGAGGAATACTGGAAAATTGAATATGACAAATCGAAGCAAAATGAATAAACCATGACAACTATTACTTTAGATCACCACGTTTTAAAAAATAAATCAATGTTGAGATGCACAGTCTGACAGAAGATATTTTCTCACACAAATAACTTGACCATGACAAGTAAAATTGGGTTTTACACTAGCATGAGAAGCCATTACGCCACTGCTCTATTAGTTTTTAGCTATAATTCAGTTACATTTAGACCACTGAACTGTTTGGAGAGATCCTAGTTTTTGTCAGATCTCAAACGAATGATGATGGAAAACAATCGTTCTATTTTTGTAGATATAGCATAATTGTAAAATCTATGATTTTTAGTGGACTAGCTCTTATTTTTTTTAAAACATTCTTTTAAATTTGCAAGCAACATTCAACATCAACTTCAAAAATAATAAGTATGCATGCTGATTCACATTTTCTTGTTTCTACAGCACAGCAGACAAAGCTCATGTTCCCAAGCTGCCAATTTAGTAATTTCAGCTGCCTCACAGTTTGGAGCTCTGGTTCTATTTTTTTTTTTTCTTTCATGAATGTTGTTTATCTGTGTTTTAAATGGCATCTGGTGTGTTTTGGCTTCTCCATGGCAATTTGAATCTCAAAATATTTTGGGAGCATCTTCAGAGAAATTGACATCACTATGGGTTCTCCTATTGTTAGTGAAGGATTAAACCTGAGAGGAACCAGTTTTGTCTTGTTCCAGCTGCGCATTTAGAAACTCTGCAGACTGCTCTCAGAGAGTATAGGAAAACTGCAGATATGAGAGCGACATAGAGTCCAGGAGTTTTGTCAAGCAAATCTCCTCTCAGATTCATCTACAGGTTTTGTGTGTCCACTTGGGGAGGGTGATTGACTGCCGTGCTTCGACTAAAATTGATTGTAGAGAGGCTTTAACAATGAAAGGCCATTGGTATTCCAGCAACACAGGCGGAGGAGCGTCAAAGGACGGGATGAAGCTGTCACAGGAACAACAGGGTTCTATATTAGTGTATTGTGTTAGTCAGATTTCTAAGATCTGAGTAAGCCTTTGATCTGAGAGATACTGTGTTTCTAATTTGGTTGTATTGATCCTTTTAGCCCCCTGTTCATAATGGCACAGTCATCATGAATGTCAGTCAGCTGTAGCTAAACGCAAAACTGAAGCAACCAGGCAAACACTGTTTGAGTTCAGCTGAATCATTTGAGTGATGAATCCTGCAAAGAAAAACATGTAAATATAAATATTGTACATTTACCTGAATACATAAATAGTTTTGTAACCCACTTGTGAGGTTTTGTTTTTAGCAAACATATTTTTCTACCCAGATATTATAGAAAAAGATAAAGTGACTTTGTGGTTAGAGCTGTTGCCTCTTGTTTTTTGTGGAGTTTGCATGTTCTCAGAGTTATCTACAGCAGGTAAGATATTATTTGTTTAACTTGTTCCTACAGAACTTTTCTTTAAAAAATAAAAAAAATAAATGAACTTTTCTTTTTATTTTTTGTTTTTGTTTAAATTTTCACAAATGGTTTTATGAAGAGAAATCTTAATCAGACAAGGTTACCAGATGCATAAGTGCACAATCAGAGAATTGGTTCTCTGAAAATAAGCAGTGATAGTATTTTTCTTTCATATTGGAACAACATTCTGTGTGTCTTATTATTTTTTTATTTTTTTACCTATTTAGTGGTTTTGGAATTGCAGTATATGTTACCCTGCCAGCTGTTTGCTTGGAGTAGCTGCAGGTCTGAATTAGCAAAACCCACAAAAATGTTTGATTAGACACGTAAACTTGTTTTTTTCAACAAACAGTGGCAAAATCTGGAATTTGAGGTCTGTTTCCTGAAAAACTAGTGAAAATTACTAGCCCTTTCTGTTAAATGAAGGGGTGTGAATTCGAAAATGAGGATAAATCCCTATTAAATTTCAGCCTCGGTTTATATTTTTAACATTTGGTTACAATTAGATGCACATTTATTTCCATCACTCTGAGCAGTTTACATCAAATAAGGAGTCAGTACTGTGCATGTATTCAAAACTCCTCTGACATTTAGAGCAAGCCGCCTTGCATTACACACACATGCCTGACAGGTTGTGGAATATTTATTATTTATGATTTTTTTTTTTTTGGATCCATAGCATTGACGTTGATCTGGGCTTCATCTAAAGAGTGTCTGCCACTGATTCATTATGCTGCATTAGATGCCCTGGGAGAAGGGGAAAGGGGGCAAAGCTTGAAGTATTGCACAGAATATTAAATCTGTCTTGCTGAACATCAGTGGAATGAAGAAATCCCATGAAGTTCCAAATGCAAATAAACTAACAAATGGCTGGTGGAAAATAAATGGCTTTTAACCCAAACACAAACCTGAGAGACAGAGGGGTGAATAAACTGCAGGTAGTGATTTAAAAGATGAACCAACAGTTTGGTTTAATGTCACTCGCGATATGAATTTCTATACATAGATGTTCATTACAGCCTGTTTGTGAACACCTGTTCTTGTTTTTTTAGCAGTCTTAGGATGAATCTGAGGTTGATCATCTAAAATTATTGAGTGGATTATTCACACTTCATTATGTTTAACAACCACAAATATTTGTATTATGTATATGTTTATATTGTGCAGTTTAAAAGAACAAAATAAAAGCTTTGTTTCCAAATGTGTTTTAAAATTTGCCATTTTTTTAAAGCGTCAATTTGTATTTAAAGAAATTTAAGTTTGAAAATCTGTTTTAAAAGTACTTAAAACATGCATTAGATTTATTTTGCCCACCATCATGAAAAAACACAGTAATGTTGGTGACTGTGTAAGTGAGCATGATTGTCTGTTAGCAAAATATCTGATGAACTACTGGACAGATTTTAATGAAACCTTCAGATTATAATCATTAGGTTGGCATCTATAACTGATAAAATTTTGGAGACACTCCAATTAGAAATGGCCAGCAAAGCTCATCAACTTAAAAGACAATAAATGGCAATAAATCTGTTAATTTTACAGATATGGGGCTACAATATGGTGTGGTTGTAGCAGAGAGTTATCCCCAACATATATCTCAAGCCCAACAAATTGTGTAAAATCCTTGTTTAAAACTTAAGCATCGAGGGTTGAAGTCAATGCTGTTTGTCTGTTAGAAAGATATCTCAGACCACTGGATGTATTTTAATGACATTCACAAGAAAATAATTACTGGATGGACATCTACAACTGATTAACAACTGATGTCAACCTGACTCAAAATGGCCATCACAGCTAATCTGCTTGAGCAAACCCAAAAATTGCTTAAAGTCAGTCAATTTTACAGATAATGAGCAACAACCTGACGTGGCAGAAGCTGAGAGTTACCCCCAACATATATTTCAACCACTAACAGATCGTGTGAGATCTTTATTTAAAACACTGCCATGCAAACAGGTGAGTGATAAGCATTTCTTCTATCAATTGCGGAAAATTTGTTGCTATATTTTCATTCTGCGATTGTTTCTCATAGTTATCCCAAGACAAACATGTTTGTAATGCAGGGAATGAATGCTGAGACGCTGAATGACTAATGCTATATTGTTCAGAGTTTTTTCATGCTCCAGGCTTGTTGAGATTGTGTGGGACCTTCTGACCATGCATCATATTACAGAAACCTCATGGAGCATTGTGAATGATTGGCTTGTATCTGTTAGGTGATGTGGGTGCAAGCATGAAATTTAATAAGCATCAAAAGGAGTCAGAAGGATTGGCCTAACAGGAAATAATAAATGTCCTCATATTGGGAACAAAATGAAGATATAATAAACATGCCTGGAATGCATTTATTACATTTAACAAAGAAGCTGTCTAGACAGGATGACCAAGACGACATAGGAAGATTAAAGAATTGTGCTAAAATTTAAAATATGCATTTTGGATATTATTCAAACTGTCTCTGATGCCATGAATGAAGATTCTGTTTTCCCTGACACCTCTCCCCCCCATCCCTGCATTATATAACTTTGCCTTTTATTTTTATAAGCAGAATGTGCACTCTGAAGAAAAAAAAAACACCTCCTTTTAGTACAAAACCATCCTGTTTCACACTATAAGTGTTGGGCTGTTAGATTCAGTGCCTTTCTGAAGAAATGTCGTTTTAAAAGCCTTTTTTCACACCATAATAATAAAACTAAAAGATTAATCGTTTTACAGACCTCAAAAACAGAAACATAAACAGATACTTTTTGGTAAAATGAAGATCTTTTGCACTGCTGTTTCCACAAGACCAAAATAAATGCATTAGGTTATTGAGAAGTCTTAATCTCCACTAGTTATGAGCTTGTCTAGTTTGTTTCCATAGACTTGTATTGGACTTAAGACCTCACCACTCACTGAATTACTGCATGACCCTGCACTGAAAGTCAGGTAAAGACAATGAATGGAAGATGATTATGTAAAAACACAACAGTAAAGTTTTTAGATAAGAAAGATATGCTTAGTTAATTTTAAGCTTTTTTTTAATTGGTTGAATTTATGCATTTATGAGGTTTGCATCCTGAATAAAGTGTCTACAAGTGGATGTTTTGTTTTTATTTACAGATGGAATGAATGGCTCTTTGAGGGATCTTGACGAGCTGTTTGTTTTATAGAGCTGTTAGATTTTGATTAGTTACGTCATCACTTAGGGAGAAACAGTATGGCCCCTTCTCCATGAGCTCGGTTCTATTCTATTCAGTTCGGGTCGATTTTGCTCAGTGTCTGTGTGTCTCCACCCACTTCCTTGTGTCCCTCACTCTGTGGGTGTGATTATGGGCGGACCGTCCTCAGCAGCTTCAACAGTTGTGTTAAAAAAAAAGCTGTAATGGTCTAACTGTTCAGACTTACTTTTTGTTTATTTATTTTTTGTTGTGGTGCTTTTTAGAAGTGCTTGTGTAACCATGGGTGGCCAGGTACTTCGAAACCTGTTATCTGCACAGCTTCGTCTTCTTCATCTCTCTTCAGGAAGTGTTTACAAGTTCTACCTTTTTCAAGATCTTCAAATAGGTTAGATGTTTTTATCACTGCTTTCACCATGTCATTGTATTGCGCTGCACGCTCATATTTCAAAACAGTTTGCACAGGAAGTGTGCACAAGTTAATGCCTTTCCTCTGTCAATCAATCCCAGAGCTAATCCATGGGCAGAATTCTGCCAATGTCGAAATCGTAAGCGTGCTGGACTCACTTCTACCTGCTTAGAACCATCGGCGAAGATCCTTCTGAAACAGCGTGGTTGAGTGCGGTTGGAACCTAATGGAGGCGCATTCGGCCGAGTTCGAGCCGAACTGCGAACAAGCACGCCAGTAGAGATGGGGCTTATGTCATTGCATCAAGTGGTACCCCCTTTCCCCAAAGCTGCTGTACTTCACACCTCAGCTTGTTTTCTATGACAAGCAATGATAAAGATACAAGGAGTTAAAAACAAATAAGTTGTTGTAGGGAGATGTTCAAACAATTTGGATCATTTGAAAATGTCACATCTCTATTTTTTTAATATAGAAGGCCTACTGGCTCCTTATTTGTTGAACTACCTATAAAACAACTGTTCAAACTGTAAAAATTTTTCAAAACAGTGTTAAAAAACTGATTTTATTTTGGCATTTGATTTAAATTAAGCTGACAGCTTGTCTTTACCTTATAGGAGTCTCTTGTCATTGATATGATGATACAACTCACATGCTTTGACAAGCTGACCATATCTTTAAAGTATCTGTCCTGCAATGATGTTTGGAATGTATGTTGTCTGATATCTTCCTACCACTGAATGAGGAGAAAACTGATACTTTGTCTCTCAGACTGATGGACACTTGGATTCACTTTCCTCTTACTTTAAACCCACCATTAAAAACCTCAGGGTGACTTTTTATAGTAATCTGTCACTTGATCCACATGCCAAAAGTGTCGTTTGTCTTTTTCATTTAAGAAACCTTGGTAAACTGAGCTCTATAATATCTAATATGTAGATGGAGATAGCTATCCATGCTTTTAGTCCATCCCACACTGATGACTATAATTTCATTTTGACTCACCTCAGTAAATCTCCCTCGGATCATCTTCAGCTGGTCCAAAATGTAGGTCCACCAGGAGTTCTCGTCACATCTTTACTGATCTCCCTGCATTGGTTTTCTGTTCAATACAGAACTCAGTTCAAGGGTCTGGTCTGAACTTATAAAACTCTGCATGGTGATGCATTTTAGGAAAAAGGGAGGAGGACCAGACATGGCATGAAGATCACACAATGCCAGACTGCAGATGGACAGGAAAGAGGTTAAGAAGGCTCTGAGGCTGAATAGGTGATTGGAAACAGGTGGCTTGATGTTAACAGGGAACTGGACTGGTGGAGGTGGGTGTGGCAGAACAGAGGGGCTATGGAAAAGTACTGGGAAAATAAACTCGGGGCACAGGGTAACACACAGAAAATAAATATTAAAAAGGAATAACCACAATAAAACAACAACAACCAAAAACACAGATCCTGACATTTTATCATTCATGGCAATCAGCGACGTTGTTACATAAACGGATAACTGATCTTGAAAAAATGATGTAATAAAAGACTATATTTGGACCAGTTTTATTTGTGTCTCAGGGAGCAGGAGCATTTTATATTGAATAAGAATCTGTTTAGTGATAGTCTCAGGTGGAGGTTCATGAAAAAGCCATTTAGCAAGAGCTCCAAAAGAGAATGGATAAAAATGTGTTAACTTCGCTTGGAGGGGTGCCCACTTCCACAGCAAAATCGTTTGTGGTGCACTCGAGGGTTTGGTGGCTACAACAGAACTGTCTAATTACCTTGATTGCTAATTTAGCAACGGAGAAGCTAGCGTTTGTTTATTCTTGTCTCAGTGGGTTTCCTGTTTCTCTGTGCCGATAAAAACACAGCAAGCATGTTTCACTGTGAGCGGATTAAAAGTCCCTGTCCTCATCTGTTCAGTGCAGCGAGAGAGGTTCTTACCCCCCACCGCCCCTGATAACTCACACAGAAGCTTGTTTTCTATTGTCGGAGAAATCTGATGGAGTACTTAGCAACTGAAAAAAAAAGTTGGACTAAGTATTTATCTAAGAATAAATCCATGTTTTTTTTTTTTAAATTTCATTTAAATACTGATGTGCTTAAAATATGCATCTATAAACTTTTGGCAAACTTGTAGAAGACTGACCGAACACACTCATTTCTAAATGTTGAGGGTCCTCTTGAGAGGAGTGGGGTGGTTTGGCAGGTTGAGAAGTTTACTGAATTAAAAAGCTAAAAGTAGGTGGTTGAACTGATTCTCCAGAGGCTCTGTGTTTGAAATAAGTTAGTGTTTGTCACTGAAGCTTCTGTAAAATGAAACTAAAGAAAATATTTTGACGTTATTTTATTTTAAAAAAAGTGCTTAAAAATGCTGTTTCCTGTAGCCCAAAGGGAGTATTAAGCTTTTTTTAAGTAACCCACTGTAATGTGTTGAATTATTCATGTGTATTTTTATTATTAGCTACAATTTTAAACTGCACTGCTCCATTTTTTTTGGTAAACATCACCAATATTTTTTGACAGCTCACAAAGGCATAGAAGAAACAAAAGTTTGCCTCTTTTTTATACTTAAAATGTCTTTTCTATGGTTTTAATTTTTTATCCAAAACTTTGTTAAAAAAATGTCACAACTAAGCTAAACTTTACAACTTTGGGCCATATGGACAAGTTCTGAAAGTCAGACATAATGGTACTGAAAACATGTATGTCCTAATAAATCTGTCTTTTTCATGAATTTGTGATACTGGTATCAGCTTGATATTTTTTTATTAACAATACAAATCTTTAAAACCTTTAGTAAATGTTTTGGTGAAGAAAAGGATACTCCTACTGACTCTTATTACTACCCAACCTCCGTATCCAGTACCTATACTTTTTTGAAAGCAGATGATTCCTGCACTTTTATGTTCTCTATTGGCTCTTTGTAAAATTCAAAATCCTATTTAAAATCTTGCTTTTAACATACAAACACTTCTACAATCAAGCTCCACCTTATATTAAAGATCTTATGTTGCTCAGGTCTTCCTCTCTGTATTCTGTATGTTTGTTTGTTGCAACTTCGATAGTGTTGAAATGCGATTGCCTTCTGGAAATTACAAAGCAAATGTCACACAGACATTATTTTTATGCAGTTTATCTTATAACTTAGTATATTACTTAGTCACACTTAAACCAGTTAGACAGTCATCCAATGATTAGTAATATAAAACTACGAACCATTAATAAACAGAAAGTATGTTATGATGTCTACATTCAGACCGAATGCGTTTTGAGCATCCAAAACGTGTCCAAAGCTTCAAGTTATACGCTTGTTCTCGTTCTCTGATTGAAGCGGGGCTGCAATCACTTCTTGCCCCCATCTGCATTTCATGACATTGATACCACGTCATCTGCAACCCAGCAATATGATGTCTTAGATTATACTGACTATTCACATGAGATTATACTTAAATTACACTGACTATTTACCTACTATGTTATGGTGTCTTAGATTATTCTGCCTTTGCACCTATTTAGATTTAAACTGCCTATTTG
Source organism: Cynodonichthys magdalenae (assembly GCA_031762555.1). Classification (NCBI taxonomy): domain Eukaryota; kingdom Metazoa; phylum Chordata; class Actinopteri; order Cyprinodontiformes; family Rivulidae; genus Cynodonichthys; species Cynodonichthys magdalenae. The sequence goes on along the minus strand of JARVJO010000061.1, from coordinate 14,448,174 downwards.
TGTTATGATGTACTGTCTGTCCTTTTTTCCTTTCTTTTATTTGTTTGTATCATTTCTTAAATCCTATAAAACTCTCTGTATTGACTTGCTGCTGAAAAGTGCTATATAAATAAATTTTACCTTACCTTATAATTTCATATTTTCCTACACTGGTCTCAGACTGCAGGTTTACTTGTAGTTAGAGTTTCTAAAAGTAGAATGGGAGCCAGCACTTTCAGTTAGTTTTTTTTTGGTGAGGCTGACACCCTGTCTACTTTTTAAACTAGGCTTAAAACTTTTCTATTTGATAAATCTTAAAAGTATAGCTATGGGTTTGCTGCTTCTGGATCAGTCTGTGATTGTCAGTGCCTCTTACCTGTCTTTGCAAATCCCATCTGGCCAAGGCTGATGGCTACTTGTCCTGAGCCCGGCTCTGCTGCAGGTTTATTCCTGTTAAAAGGTAGTTATTCCTCACCACTGTCGCCATCATGCTCCTGTTATTAGATTGCAGCAAAGTAAAGATTTGAAACAATCTGCTGTCTTCCTTAAATAAACAACCTTTACCTGTAGTCATTTCATAATGTGATGTAAGTGAATGCATTGGACAATAATAAGTTTTATCTTTTTTTAATACTCTGAGATTATGTTTGTTGTGAATTGATGCTATATAGAAAAATAATTTGAACTGAATTTAACTGATGTCATGATTCCACTGAGCATAAAAAACAAGTTATAACAATCATAATCATAACTAGATTATCTAAGTGGATAAAAGCTTAAACATGATTTTTGGTCTTTGGTTTGACTGATGAAAACACCATGATTCATGTGAGAAATATCAGAGAAGCTGTTTATCAGTACCTTATATCATTTTTGTGTATCTGCTGTGGAGTTGAATATGAGCCATAATCTGATATTTTTGGTTTATCTAGTTGTGACACTAAGATACATTAGAACTTATTTCGGTTGTCTTTGCAAAATGTATATAAATTCTCTATATCATTTTAATTGTTTCATTCAAATAACAAATTTCTCTGATAATCTACTTTTCATATGCCTTGTAAGCCTTATTGTTGCAGCCTCATCTCGGCTGACCACCATCTTAACTGACTGCTAATGATTTCTTTGGCTCCTTCAGTCTGAGACAAGCAAAACCTACAACCAACAAACGCTGCTCTCTGGTGAAGCCACTGGTAAGTTCTGGAGTTTTCACACTTGTTCTGACCAAATTATAGTTTCCTGTCATGTGTTGCTGAGATTTCCTTGCTTTAATGGTATGGCTAAAACACACGAGGACTCCTAAGTAGATGAACTCATGTTTTATTTCTAAGATTTGCTGCTTTGTTAAAAAAAAACCTGGCTGCTTTTGTTTACGCCTGTCCTTTGTGTGACCTTATCAGTCTCTCTTGTGTTGTTTGTGGAGGAATTTTGGCCCAACCTTATTTGCCAAGTTGCTTCCATTCATTGAGGTTTGCAGGCATTTGTTTATGCACATCTCTCCTAATGTCCTACCACATTTCAGTGGGAGTGTGATCTGGATATCAACAATGAACATAATAACTGGGAACTGAATTTGCTACCATTTCTCTAACCATGGCATGTTTAGACATTTTTGTGAATTTATAGGATGTCCACTCTGGGAATGACTGACAAATAATTTTTCCATTTGTGACTGAACTGTTTGTGAACAGCAGTATAACACTCCGTAGATTGATGAGTAGCACAAGCCATTTCTGATAAGACTGTTGCTAATGCCTTTTCTGGAACATTTAGACACAGTTAAACAGATCTCTGGAGGCAGTAAAAAAGCTCAATTTTTATATTGCATTTTTCATTTTGGCTCATATTTATTAAATAATGACACATAGTAATTGTGTTCTATTAATGAGATTGGATTTATTTCATTTGATGACCCACAATATCCACATATGCAAAAACATAAAATTGAAATAGTGTTTTCCTTCTATTCCCTATGACTGCAACTTGTATTACCAATGCAACTAATTCTAACATACATTAACTTAGTTTTGTAAAACCCACAAAGTTCAAAAGAAATTGTTAAAGAGCTTCTTGAGGCTCAGAGTCACTGTGTGAACCACACGTCTCACTCACCAACAGTCTTTGAGAGATGTGCGACTTAAACGTCAAGTCTTAAGTGAAAAGTCACTGTGCAAAAACTTTAAGTCCCGTTGAAAAAAAATTTTAGAAGTATAAGCAGAAAAAGAGTTGTCAGTCAATTCTGATGTGTTATATGAAATCTGACAAGTCCAAAAGAGCGTGCATTTCCAGTTTTGAAGAGAAGATTCTGAGCTCAGATACATAGAAGTCAGTGAGGTTTTAAATATGAGGACTACAAGTAAAGTAACAGACCTGCTGGGTCAAACAAGACTAAAATGTCTGAGTTTTAATGTATTAACTGTATAAGAAGTGTAAAGTCTGTGGTAGTGCAAACGTTGTTGTATTTTCTGTATTTCTCTAATTTGTTTAGTTGTAATAGATTATTTCATGCTTTAAGAAAGGTCATGTGTGAGGGAGAGACTTAAAACCCAACATCTCCATTGTGGTTCCAAAGATAGAGCAGCTAATTTTGTCAACATCCTTCAATGTACTGCAAACTAAATACATAATACACTACACTGAGTTAAGCTGCATGTTTTAATACATTTTGACAATCTTTTCAAAATCCAAAATTAATCACAGTGTGGATTTCGTTTTTTTTTTTCATATTTGGAAAGGCCAGACACTTTCCAAGGTGTTCTTTAAGCTGCAAAACCCAATACTCTAGTCTTCCAGAATCTGCTTATTCAAAACCTTAACTATTCATGTAATTAGATGTTTTATTCTGAGATTTGAGAGAGTGTTTGAAGTCATCACCCAATAACTGTTTGATGTTTTTTGTATTTTCACAGACAGAAAAGTCCAAGATATATTTTAGCGACTTCAATGGCCACATTGTTTATTGTTTTGGCAATAAATCTGTAATTTGGACTCATTAATAAACTCTGTTTTAGTCTGACTTTTAACTCAGATTAATCAGTTGATTTCAGAGCCAAAATCACTGTCAGAAACCAAAAGAGGGAACAGAGTGCATCGTTTGCTGGGATGAAACTTTCAGAGAACTTGTCTTAAGCTGCAATTTAGTGCTGGCGTTTACTGTATAATATATATATATAGTCAGCTCTATCTTTGAAGAGAAAATTTCCCATGAAATTAATTTTTTCTGTATGACATTTATTCATTTGGAAGAAACCATCCCCAGGGTTTAAAAGTCTGAAGCATTAATTAAAGGTGACATGTTCGGGTCACAAAGTCACACTTTAAAATCTGAGCTGAGAATTCAAGTAGGAAGCTGAAATATAAGGTTCTTTTTATTGATTGATTGATTGATTGATTGATTGATTGATTGATTGTTGTTTATTTAGTTAGTCATCAAGTTGTTCAGCAACAAATCAAAGCGTTACAAAACAATACAAAATGTAGTTTGACTGAAAAGATACAGGCAGAAGCTTAAGGCTTATATTTATGCATGTCCTACACATCAAATTAAACGGAAATACCCCTCATAATCATTGCTATAAAAAAAACACACAAAACATGAAAAGAAAACAAACAATCCTTAACAAAACAATATACAATAACAATTGAAAAATTTTCACTTGTAACCCTCAAATATATTTTTTTAGATTTTTTTTAAAAACCCATAATGAACTACATTCTCGTAAGTCCATGCTTGCATTATTCCATATTTTAATCCCTGCAACAGAAAAAGACCTCCTTTTTACATCTTCTTTAGCTTGTCATTTAATATATTTAATAACATGTCGCAGATCATACTGAGGTTTATATGATATAAAAAAATATTGTACCCCAACAGGCACCACACCTAATTTTGCTCTAAACATTATTTGCATTATTTTGTAATGAACCAAATCATAAAATTTCATAATACCAGATGTAATAAACACTGGATTTGTATGTTCATAGCAACCAACCTCATTAATAACATGTATGGCTCGTTTTTGTAAAAGAACTATATCATTTATTGTTGATTTGTATGTGGAATCCCACGCTTCTACACAATAGGATATTTAATGGCATTACACATTTTAACTTTAGTTTGAACTAGGTATGTTGTAATTTGTAAACAATTTGTTTTTTTTCTCTGAAGAAATACATATGGCCCACCTCCACCAGACACAGAGATCATCTTGTGTTGCCAAAAGATGGAGTTGTTTTTTTTCAAATATTGAAAATAGCATTATGAGCAATCTTATTCATCTTGCTAAAAGTAGTTATGTACGACTTCCACCTGCTACCACACCAAGTTTTAACTCAATATCTGTAGAAATGAGTGAGTTATAGCTATTTATGTGTAGGTGAAAGCCAATTAGGTGCGGTGGACATCTTGAAATATGTTTAGTGCAAACATTAACCTGGTGTAACCCCTCAATCCACATTGGATGCGGTTCTGCTCTGGTCCAACTTCCACAGTAACTACACAACCAGGAAATGCAATATTGCACGATAAATCCAGTGATAAATGTGGAAGTTGGAGCAAAACAGTTCATTTTGTAAAAAACGGAATCCAAACACTGCAAAAAGGCAACTGCATGGCTGTTGTCTTATTGAAACTTCTGATTTCAAAATAAAATCCATGTGTGTATGCATATGCTGCACGCTACATGTTGTCGTCTGCTTCCCAAACAGAACAATACATTTTGACAGCATTTGTGTATAAAAGTATCTGTCTATTTATTAATATAGCTAGAATTTTTGACAAAATTAGTCAACCTTTGGTGAAATAATTAGAAAATAGGGATAATGTGCTCATTCCTTTTCCTGTTGTTGTGGTGTGATCTTTGTAGACCGACTCCGGAGCAGCTCCTGCAAATTTTATCTAATTTTGGTAGATCGCCGTCTGCTCACCATGTGGAGCCAGTGTAAATGTTCTCATTGATCACAATGGTTGTGTATTTTCTGCAGAGGTTGGACCCGAGTGGAGCAGAACCACATCCTGTGTAAATTGGGGGTTAGCATTACGTAAATGGGGGGCTTTCTCAGTCATTTGGGGTGACATAAGACTAAATTTTAACATAAACAATTATTTATAATTTTAGAATAAACAAGAAACAATACAAAAACTAAAACACTGAAATATACAGGCATATGTCTGTTTTTTAGTTGTATTTGCTATTAAATTGACTCACCCTATTTCTTCTCAGCCACTTTTCTTAATGGTTTTCCAAAATAACCCTGGTGGATTTGAGAGAAAGATCAGACTGTAAGTCTTTAAAGTATTAGCATGATCCAATCAACAAGTTTCACTCCTTGTTTTAGTATTGACAGGATAAATGCTAATGCTAGTCTTTTTGTTGTTGTTGATGTTGTGGGTATATAAAATAAAACAATCTCATGTTAGTTTTGGTCAAAGATTTGCTGCAGAGGGACCAAAGAAACAAATGTGGCCCGAGAGCCGCAGGTTTAATCCCCCTGGTTTAAGATGACTGAAATCTACTTTTGTCTCAGTTCTGCTCTGATAAAATATTAACTCATCAATCTGTTAGGAATTAAACCCTGTTTCACCAAACTGAGGCTGAAGATATTTACAGAGGTAATATATTAATGGTTCATTATGTTTCTACAGATCCCACTTCAAAAGACATTAACTATCCAAGTAAATTGACCTGTCACAGGATGTGATCAAGTATTTTATTTTCTTAAATTTCAAAATGAGCACCTAAGTTGAGAATACAAACATTTAAAAAAAAAAAGAATGAAAAAGAGGAGCTTGTTCTTCTGTTGCTCCTGAATCCACACCTACAGATTGAACTATCTGATCTAAAATCTTCCTGTGCAACATCCCCTCTGAGACAAGCCAATGTCACTTGAAAGTACCTACAGAATGTGGCGTCCCATACTAAATAGGAATCCGTTGCACGGTGATGGCAGTTGCATTAATCCACTGTTGATCTACGAGGGGATCAAGCTGTTCAAAAATCAATGGTGCTCTGAAAGCTTGCCCTCTCATCTTTATCGTATCTCGTACATCCGTCATCTCTCCGCTGCAGCATGGCTGTGTGTGTGTTTTATGTGAGGTGAATGGAGTGAAAAATGAATAAACATTTGCATTTTTAACAAGTTCAGCAGAAGCAGCCTCGATGGAAGACGTCCTGAGAGATCACCTATGGGATGAATCAGTTTGAGTAAATGCACTCTGTGTCACATTACTATTTTATAAACCTTTGCATCATTGCCTGTTTAATGTTACACATCTGCTCACCTGTAGGCTTAAATGATTCATTTCTTGTACGCCCAATTAAGAAGCAGTAGCATGTCTTTGTCATGAACACTTCTGAATCAAATATGCAACTTCTTGAGAATGAAGTTGGTCAAACTAAATGTTCAAAGCGACATTTTGAATCTGTGTGTGGTTCGTTCTTTGCTTTTTCCATTTCAAAATAAAATCACAAACTCATTGTTGTTGGTTCTGACCAGAAAAATGCATAAAAACATTAATTAGGGTTATATTTTGGACATGTCCTCCAATGTACCCATGGATTTTTATGATCTGTTTTATGTTTTTTTCCTTTTGATTACTTGTGATTTCCTTCTGTGTATTCTGCTTCTGTGTTCTTTCCCAGCTCTTCCCTTGTGCACCTGATCCTCATGTCTTCTCCTCAGGTGTTTCCAATCATCTCCTCGTTAACGCACCTAAATTCTATGTCCTGTTTTCACTCCCCTGTTTGTGCATTGTGCTGTCTCCCAGTTGGTTTGTTCCCCATGCTTCTCTGTGTTTTTACTTTTGTGAGTACGTTCTGTTGCCCTGCCGCATCAGTTTGTTAAAAAAATATATATATATTATTTTGGATCTTTGACTTTTTGCCTGGTTCCTGGGTCAAACGCTGCCTAACCTCACATAGATAAGGTATTTATTTATCATGTTTGGATAAAATCCAATTATTGCAAGCTTTTAACCAATGCAATATTGCTACTAATGATATCTTGTGACTTACTTCTCGTTTTGATGTGACAGGTCATATGCTAGTATTTTTGCTGGAATAAACATGTAATGCAAACATAACAGTAGCTCAAAATTTTATGAAAAAAGCATGTGTAAACTATGACATTTTTGAAAGTAGACTGATAGCAGAAATTTTCTTTGGTCCTGGGTCTATGGACGATTACCTCATCAGTTGGGATGTTGACACATGGTCAGGGGCGGCTCCCATTTCTTTCCCCCAGACTGCTGGGATGGGATTGTGCAATGCTGCACTGAGTGTGACCTCTCAAATTATTACTCCCGTTTTGTTATTTAACAAATTCTGAGAAACCCTGATGGCAACTTCAAAATGGATAAATCACCCATTTTTTTTTACGCCAGTGACCTTTGATCTGAAATGTCAGAGTATGTTTTTATTTCCCTCCACAGAAATGACCATAGTGAAAATGGTGTATTGTGTGTTGATGCTTTTCTTCATCACTTGACACATTTAGCTCGCCAGCATTGGTTAAGGGGCGTGTTTATACTATGTTAAACTATCTTCAGCAGGTAAGATACTTGTTTACAAATTCTCTACATTATCCCATTTTTATAGGTGTTAATTATAATTTTAAATCTTATTTTTTGTGAAGAAAATGACAAGTTCAGAAGAGCTTAAAGGCTTTTTGCTGCGCAACCTTACGTCCTACGTTTTTTTTTTTTTTTTTTGTCATTTGCTCTTCACCGCTGACTGCCACAGTTCCCTGAATGCGCCTGCAGCCCCCCTCTCTGAACCGGATGATTCCACTCCACATTTTGTGTCTTTCTCCGCCCTGCCGGTGCAGCTGATCTGAACACAGAGGCGCTTCACACCACACATTTCCACTTCAGCAGCAGTAGCAGCGCAGCGCAGCGTTCAGAGCTTTCTTTTTCTCTGAGAGAAGTTGAGTCAACGGCGCCGGGATTCATGTGGCACCTCCGCGCTCCTTTTTCCGCCGCGCAGAGTGGACTTTCACCTTTCTCTGACTGCCATGCCAAGCCGTTTTGCTTTGGGGAAAGGTGCTGGTAGACATTACTATTATTACCTTTATCATTATTATTAGAGTTGCAACCGTTTTACGCGATCAGTCATAAAAAAAGTACCTGCGGATCTGGTGTAAGGAGGGAGAGCGCGCAGAGAACCTGAAACACTGAGGATCTTAACAGAAGTGGAACAATGCTCAGACTAGAGACCATCCTTTGCACTTTTTCCGTGCTGTCAGTTGCAGCGAGGGCAGATTTTAAAGCGCGGAACTGCAGCGAGGTGAGGGAAGCTTGCGTAAGGAAAGGCTTCAGCTTCTCCCATGTTCCTCAGCAGGAGATCCCAGGTAAGACCGGGGACTCATGTGGGCAACCTTTACGCTTTTTTTGTGGGTTTCTGTTAAATGCATAAGAAGGAAAAAAGTTTGAACTTATAAATCCCTATATTGCAACTCATTCCTGATGCAAAGCCTTCATATAAAGCAGGTTGACCGCCTCAGGCTGCAGCTGCACATCAGTCAACCTGTTCTGCAGCTCCTCAACCACCTGTCAGTCACAAAGTTGCTCCTGAGAGTGGATCAAACCACATAAAATAGTCTCAACCAAGCAGGCTGTGGATCAATAACTGAGGCAGCATTTTATGCATTCATGAGCTTGTGCCAATAGACTTGCTGTAATTAGGATGCCTGTTAGCAAAATATCTATCATGAAAAATGAACAGATTTTAATGAAACTTTAGATATTAACTGATTAACTTTTGGAGTGAAATTTCCACCACAGCTAAGTGTTATTTGCAAACAAGAAAAAGGTGATAACTTAGTTTTACAGATACTGAAGTAAAGTTTTGTGTGGTTGTCGCAGAGACGAAGCCCCATTATCCTTAAAGTGCCAACTGATAATGTAGGATATTTATGCTATTAATTATTAAAATCAATTAGGAATTACTCATGAACTATTTTACTGAAACTTTCAGAAAGTAATCAATATATGAACATCTACAACTGGTTTAACTTTTGGAGTCAATCAAATTCAAGATGGCCACAATAAATAATTGAGCCTACATAAAAATGGCTATACTTCAGTGAATTTTACAGTTATTGATCTAAAGTTTGATGTGGTAGTATAGCTGACTGTTATTCACATCAAGCACTAACAGATCACTCAAGATCATTATATATCGCATGACATTATCATCAAGATTTGGCCCAAAATAACTACCTCTGTCAATTCTCAGCATGAGATGATTTTAGTCTGAAACTCTGGGATGAAAGGGTAACATGTTTTCACTTAAGGAATGCCAGGCCTCTAATTATAAATATATTGATGCAGTGATTAAACCCACCTTTCAGCTGTTCTATCTGTTCTATCAATAACCTGCAACCAGGGTGTCCTTTTTCCACAACTCCAGCAGCCTACGGATCTGTCAGTAGAGGTCTGAGAGTGTGTTAACCCAGCAGGGATAATAGGTGGCCAGCTCTGCAGCCAGCTCCTGTCCAACAGAAATTAGATAAGATAGAAAAAAAAAATCAGCGGGTGAGTCATTCGTTTAACATGGTTTCAGCCACAGTTCTGCAGAGTAATTATCAGACCTGCTGACATATGGTTAGGTTTGACCTTTTGCACTCTTAAAACACCATATTTATTGATGTTCAATTGAGTCACTTATTTTGCCTAAACTAGAAACTTTATTTTTTATTTCAATTACATTTTTCTTTGCAAAATGCGTAGAATGAAGTGTGCCTTGAATGCATATTGAGAAACCAACACAAGTGTTAATTATAAGCAAATATATTGGGCTAAATGTAAGAGCTCAGAGTATCTGTTGGGAAAGACTCTCATCTACTACTAAAGCAATCTTTAGCTCAATATCTTTAAAAAAAGCTGATTTAGAGACATTTCAGTGTTGTGTTGACTCCAAAGATGTATTTGTTGTACATATAATTTCCTTCTGAAAGTTTCATTAGAATATGCTGAGTAGTTGATATATTTTGCTAACAGAACACACACAGACACCAGCAAAAACATTATTGCCCTTTTGTATTTAGCTGCATACACTTTTCCATTTTAATATCCAACTCTTACTTCAAAAGCATCTTTACTTCAATGATCTAAATAAATCAGATTTTTTTAAATAAATAACTTTCTAAAATGTTTTTTTTTCACATCCCTAGTTGAGTTGTCATATGTCATTAGTGTATTGCCTCAAGGCCAATAAATCTTTCCATAAAGCAGGAAATCTGGCACATGTTAAAAGCTGCATATTTGATAACAGGCACACCTGTTCAGAGATGGGCTGAATAACTGAATAAATCCTTTGCATCTGTGTCTCTGACATCACAGCTAATCCACCAAATGAGTGAAAAAGTCTGCCTCTCATCTCTCTCAGTGATGGCACCCTTTAATGAGTTGTCTTTTGATCTGGTCTTTGAATGTGTCATAATGTTTTCTGCAGAGCCAACTAACCAACAACGGGATAAATGTCCAGTAGTGGGCTTCTCAATCATTTCAACAATCAAAAAAGTAGTTCAGCTGCTCGCTAAAGAAAAGTAGACCTGAAAGCTGATTTAAATAAATATTCCATGCTTGCTGAAAATCATTCATATTTCCGTCTATCTTCTTTACCTCTTTTCCGGGTCAGAGGGAGCTGGTGTCTCTATCAGGAAGTCAGTGGGTGACAGGCGGGACAGGTCGTCCATCAGTGCCACATAGAGACAAATGACACAAGCATTCACTCTCTCACTCTCAACTAGAGACAATTTAAAGTTACTAATTAACCTAACATTTATGTTTTTGATTTGTGGGATGAAACCGGAGTACTTGGAGAAAACACTCATTCACATCAAGAATCCATCCATCTTAGGTGTCCCTGGTGCTTGAGTCCAGCAGTCACTGTGTGATAAGTGGGGTACACCCTGGACAGGTCGCAGTCCATCACAGAGCCACCTGGAGACAAACAAGACAAACAACCACTCACATTCTCACCCACACCTAGGGACAATTTAAAGTTACCAGTTAACCTAATATGCATGTTTTTTTGAGGGAACAAGAGTACCTGGAGAAAACCCACACAGGAGCAACCTGCAAACTGAAGATAACTGCAATTATCAAAATTGTGTAAAGAGAAACTGCTTGAAATTATTTTGTATTGTTCCTTTTAGATCAATAAAAATGAAGCTGTTGCATGAATTGCTGATTATTAAATTAAAAAGGTTAAAAAAAATAAAGCGACTGGACTTATGGTCTGTATTTGAAAACTTTTCCTCTCACATCCTTGATAGCATTCTTAATTGTAAATTCATTCAGATTAAGTTACACACCTTGCACAATAGAGAGGATTATAGTTCGATTATCAGACTATTTTAGGTGATTGATGTTTACTGTCCATTGCAACATTTGTTTTCTAAGATGTTTAAACTCCTAATTTATGTGGAACTACACTGAATTTGAAATAATGAGCTACATATGTATGCTTTTAAAAATTTTGCAGAATGAGTGCTAAAGCATTGATTTTGTGCGTGCAGGTTATTTTGCATTTCTTATTTCACACAGTAATGTAACAGTAGTTAAATGAAGTGTTAATGACTCTTATTTTATGCAGTCTTTAAACTGTTTAATAATATACAGAGAAAAAAAGTGTGCGGAATCTTGGATGTTTACATATATTTGTTATTAGCACCTTCTTATTGCCACCTTTCTGCAGAAAATGTGAAAAAAAAACATCTCCCTCTTAACGATTTGGCTAACCTTTTCTATTTAAAAAAAGACTGTGCCAACTGTATTTGGTTTTTCAACTAAAATATGAGATCATATATATTCTCACTCAAAAATCAGAGTTTGAGAACATTTAGTTAAACAGTGGTTAAAAAAAGGGCATCTCAGGATGATATCAAAAACAGAAGTTTGAGCTGCCACTATTGGCTGTTTTCTATTTTGAGTTTGAGGTTAGTTTATCAATTAACCTTGTCTTTTTTTTTGCATAATGCAATTGTCTGATTTAAATGTTACTTAGCTGTTAACAATATTGACCAAATTAACATTACTTAAAACAGGCCCATTATCTCCTGCAGGTAATGTGTATGAGATTATGTTGTCCTGCTCAGATGTTTCTTCATCTAATTATACCTTTTAATTACAATCATCTAGATGTGTCTTCTTTCTACAATGGACAAAAAGAGACAAAAAAAAGCAACTATCAAGATCTTTTAGCATTTTGCTGATGAAAAAACTCAGATCTGGAACAAATATAACTTGACATATTGTTAGAAACAGCATTAATAAATCAAATGTAATCCCAGATTCTAGTCTAAAAGTTTTCTCAAGAATTTATTCTTTTGAAAATGTAGCAGACATGCAAGAACAAACGTCACAGAGTGCATTTAGCAGCTTAACCTATTACTGTTCTTGGGTCATATGACCCCTGAGGCCTCAGTTCCATTTTAAAACTGAGGCCTCAGAAGTCAGTTTGATCAAGAGAGAGCAGGACGGTTTTAAAAAAAGTAAAAACTTTTTTTTCATGGTTGCTCATCAATAGCTCTTGTGCCAGATAGTCATGGAAACCTTGCAGAACAAATAAACAACCCATGTTTTTGCCTTTTTGGCCTTAGAAAACGGTATAAAACTTATTCCATTTGACACTGTTGTGGTCATGGTCTCTGCTTCATTCGCCTTAAAAGAAAAAAAAGTTATGGGTGGTGCTTGGCCGAACAATGACCATTTGGGTTTTTTGCAACCAGAAAAATTTGCAAACAGATGACATTTTTGCACGGTGAGAATATTTACAGGTTTCTTCTGCAGCTTAAGGAGATAGGGTGTGGGGTGGTACACTGTGCCTTTTTATGACCATAACAACACAAAGGAGTTTAAACTTTGAAAACTAACTAATGAACTACAAAAAAAAAAACTTCCAAAAGTCTACTTTCTTATAGTTGACAGCTCATGTGTTTTTCAAATGTGTTTCTACAAAATGTAATCAGTTCTGGACATTATTTACAGGGACTCCAAACAACTGCAACCAGGTGATTGTGTTCAAATTGTAGCAGGCTGAGTTGGAGGTTTGTGTTATGTTTAAGAGCTGTTTAAGAGGAATCACAGACAAGTGGCAGACGGTGAGAAGCTTAAGTGACAACATTACCCTGGAGTTCATGTTGCAAGCACTTGTAGGTTAGTTGGTCTATGGGGGTCAGTGAAGACGAGCTTTAAGAGCTTGCTTTAGCAGCTCAGTGTTTCTGTCGGCCTTACAGCTGCCATCACACTCTATTAACTCGCTGATGATACAGGAGAAATTTCTACTCTCAAATTACTGGTCCTTCAATATAAATGAGTCTTTTGCCGTATCTACATACGGTCCATGCTTGTAAAGCGAAACCTTAGTGGTTTGATTCCTTAAAGTATTTTTTTAGCATTACCTGATAGCTTTGAACACTTAGAGGTTGGTAATTGTTCTTAACAAAACCGGCCCGTGCCAATTTGGTCCCCTAGGCAGGATTTCAGACGGTGCCCTTGTGCCGTTTTCTAAATCTCACTACAATTTACATACATTCTTATACACAATTAGTTTTGTTTTTGAGATTTTTTTTTATAAACCAGATTGTCCAATGAAAATATTTACCATTATAATACATTTAAAACAGAATACTTGAAGTCTACCTCATACCTACCAACATCTGCTGACGGCAATGAAGATCACCTGTTCATGTTAACGAGTTGCTGTGGAATGAAGCAGTTCTAAGGGCGTTTATAGATATAGTCCCCTACTCAAAACTATATATAACTCAGCTATGCATTTTACTAAATTCTTGGGATTAAGACAAGGTGGACGACACCCTTATATACACTGCCTATGCCACGGGTCAGCTCTGGTTCTTAAGATATCAGAGTAGTTTGAAAACATTAGATAACATTCATTACTGTAAGAGCTTAATTTTTTTTTCTGTTTGTTTATTCCCTCTTACTTTACAATCAGAGTAAGGATTTTGTCCAAAACCTGAAACTTTTTGTATTATTTTTTCTTTTTTTGTATTTTCTTTTTTTTAAGAATCAATGTTGATAACAGTGAGGTGTTAGCATGAGAAAACTGTGCTCAGCAATACTGGAAATGCTCAGCTTGGGCTCTGTAATGTTTATTTATTCATTTATTGGAAATCTTTACTATCCTGGGTTTTGGCTGTGAGGTTGCGTTAGAAGAACCAGGTCAGGTGGAATGACAGCTCTGGAGACTGAGCTATTGACACACAATTTGTGATGAGCTAAAGGCTCAGGAGGTACCAGATCAAGGAATAAAACGATAAATACTTTTGCTTTACTTTTTTATTTGACTGAATAAATAAACTATGTTTTGCCTCACAGATCTACTTTTATTGCCCTTGTTAAAGATCAGACTTATGCTCGGACTTGTTCCCGCTGTCTCAGTTTCCACCCAGCAGATTACTCAACGTCTGAGACTAGATATGGAAAGTGAGTCATCCAACACACTGTTGGATTGGACTTCTTTGCATGTCACATTTGACGTCCATCTCTGTTTACAGCCAGTGGGTTTTGTGGTGTGTTTACACTTTTCCATTTCCCTCAACCAGCGTCAAAATATTTGTGATAAAATTGCAGAAGATAGCAATTGTAGTTGGGTTTTATGTTTGTTTACGGCTGCACCACCGTTCTGCTCTAAAATGTAATGTGAATCTGTCCTAGCATAGTAGGGGGTGGGGGGTACTATCAAGGGGGGGAATCCAAACAGTCATCAATTTTCTCGTGGCAGAGGGGATTTCTCAAGCGCTGTCTCCATCCTTGTGTCATCAATCATGCTTATGAATGCCAAAATGGCCTCATGATGGGCTCTTTCTGCGGGTGTTTCCTCTGAAAGCTGCAGGAAACAGTGTGTGTCTGTTATTCTGCTGATAATTTATGGTTTATCAGTTTTAGTAGAGTTGTTTTATTACTCTGTCATCACCTGATATTTAAAGTATGCCCAGCCAGTTGTGCAGAGACAAGGGTCCATTTAAAGGATCAACTTCATAAAGTGTCTGGGCAGTGGTGCGATTTTCTTGTAAGCAACAGTTCAAAACCCAAAGGTTTTCTTCTTTTTGCTAGTCTGGAACTGACAGCAGCTGTGTGCAATACTGTCAGATTTGTTGAATTTAATGATTCTTTAGGGAGGAGGGGAAATTGTGTTCTCAGGGTTACTCTTTTTTTCAGCATCAGAAAGTATTTTCTTTTTAATAAAAAGGTATTCTTAAACCAGAACCCTGCTTGTGATTCAGACCTTTGTTTACGGCCTCCAGCAGGGTTTAGGTTTAATTCTGTTCGTCTAATAACTCAAAGGAAAACTTTAAAAACTTATTCTAAATACCTTTTGAATCTATTAAAATAATTGTTCAGATGTTTTGAAGTAAGAAAAAAAAAGTTAAGAATATCTGATATCTTACTTGTTGTAGAGAACTCTTTGAACAACCTGAAGGTGAAGGAATGGCTCATCCAAGTGGTCAGGGTTAGGTTAGGGTTAGCCAAGACCAACACGGATGGCTGTGTTTTAAAACAGCTGCTATTTTTAAATATGTTTTTATTTTATAAGCCAGAACATTGTCCTTGTGCATTACACTGTTATTCGAGGAAAAAATATATGCTGTTCCTGCTGAAAATACTTCAGGCTGCACTGAAAGTTGTACAGCTCGGTGCCTACTTGTACCTGCAAAAAAACAAAAATATAAAAAAACTCTGGCTTAAATAGTGCAATATAAAACTGACACTAAAGTAAAGGTGTTTATTATAATGTTTGCATGAAAGTCTATGAAATATTTGAGACTGCAGTTATTGTACAACTGGTTCACTAGAGTTTTGGCCGCACTTGGATTAGTTGTTACCTCAATGATTCAGTCATGATTAAACTGTTTCTCCAAACTCAAGCCATTAAGAGAACTACCAATATGAAGTAAGATATGAAACCCCACTTGGTGCAGCATGGTGGCACAGCTGGTAGAGCTGTCTCTCAGCAAAAGGTTGCAGGATTGCATCCAGGCCTGGAACCCTTCTGTGTGAGTTTGCATGTTCCATCCATGTAACTGTGGGTTTTTACTGGGTACTCTGGTTTTCTCCCACAGATGTATGTTAGGTCAATTGGTAACTTTGGGAATGGTCTTTGTCTAGTTTGTCTCTTTGTGATGGACTTGCAACCTGTCCAGTGTGTCCACCACCTCTTGTTCAGTGGTAGCTGGAGGTAGACAGTAGCTTCCTGCAACCTGGAAAGGAAAAGGTGGGCAAAGAAACTGGGTGGATGAAAAGCCCCACATTAAAAGATCCAAACTGTAGCAGCTTGCATAACAATTCTGATTGTTTTAGAAGTGTCTAATACAGTATATTTTTATGTGCATTCGTGAAATCAGTACGGCTGTTATAAACTCTGCATAGCCTAGTTTAGACTTTGCTTTTTCAATATTTTAACATCAAAATGACTGTTAAGAAACACATTCTTTAAAAAAGAATAAAAGTTGAAGTACAAGAAAGACGTCTCATCCCTAAAGCTTGGCAAAAGCTTGTGTACTTTCTTCATTTAGCTGTCACACAGTTGTTGTTCTTTAAATTGCTGAAGAAATAATAATGCATTCAGAGCCATGGAGAATTAACATTTGTCGGACTCCTTTCAGCTAAGTCTAAGCTGTTATTTTTGAATATTGGCTCCTGTCAGCAATAGCCCAATTAAATTCTAACCTGCAGTCACTAAAAAGGCTTTTTCATTTCTCTATTATGAGGCGTGTATTAAGTCATTTCCAGCAGTCAGTGATTCTGTTTTTGACTGCTTTTGCCCTCTCAAACTATATATTTCACACCTAATGTGATAAAAAAAAATAATAATAAAATAAAAAGGCCTGCAGCACTTGTTTTTTATCTCTTTTCAGCCTAATTGCATTTAGATGGTGGATGCATTTAACATGAAATTCAAAATGAATTTCTAACATTTAGGGAGAATGTAGGGGGAATTATCAGTTTTCATGCATTTTGCCATCAATGGGCTAAATTACTCTGCAGCTGATAGCTTATATCTTAAATGACTAAAGTTGTTCAGACATTTTTGGCACCTGTCTCTCTCTTCTGATATATCACTTCCTTGATTCTTATTAATTATTTTTAAAACCATTTACTACATGCTCAAGCTATGCACAAATCTCCATTTATTGGTTATTGTCTGTTTTTTGTTGATTTTAGGTTCAGATTTTAGATTTTGGCATTGCCATGGTTGGTGCTTTCCCCTCAAAATCTCATCGGCTTGTCAAAACCTTAGCCATCATGAAACAAAGCCCCCACTTAAATGCCTCGTTGCATCTATCTTTAGCTACCCGTCTGCCACTTCTGTCTTGTTGACAACGTCTGACTAGACGTGAGGTGAAACTGGAGAGGATGTTTGCCTTTACACAGCTCCTGAGGTCAGTTTAGTGTTTTTCAGCAAACCACTGCGGGGAACTGTGGACTGTTCTGCTGACTCGTGTCCTCGTCCTCAAGTTAAGCAACTCGCTGACCAGAGGAATTTTGCATTGAAAAAGGAATACGATAGCCATTTCTAAACCAGAATGGCTAAACGAAAGGTAATGGTGAATGCAAGTCTCATTCCATGTCCTGAAAAAGAAAAAAAAAAAGAAAGGAAAGGAAAAAAAAAAGCTATTAGGTTGTACCTGTAGTGCAGTCATTTACCACGTTCCACTTAGCAAACTAATGCATACAAGATTGGCTAGCTTCTGACTTCTCATTCGTGAGGGAAGGGGAGGGGGGGGGGGGGGGTTCTAGACGCTTCTCCCACATAGATTGAATATCCACATTGGACTCCCCATCCATCCACTTGGCTTAACTCCTCTTCAAAGCCGAACATAGAGCTACAAATGCAAATTTTGTTGTGCTTGTCACTCCAAAATGTGCTGCACACGGAGTCGGGGAAATCCATACATTAATCATAACAGTAATTATATCGGGGCACCTTCTACAAGTGTATAAATATTTCATAGCTATTACCCTCAAGGTCAAACATGCTATACATTTTGGTTGTATATTTATCATATTGGCAATGATGAATTGAGTGTTTAGCTTGTTTAGTTGATGCCTATTGTAATGTGTTTGTTTTCTATTATTTCTGTGATGTTTTTGTCAAATTGCGGTAAAATAAATGCATGTTTTGTGTAATTTTGTGACAAACAAAATGTGTTTTGCTCAATATAGATCAATTCATCTTTATATACTCCCCTAATCTGACTTGGAATGTGCAGTTTTTCAGTTTCAGATGCAGTTTTATGTTAAAATTTAACATTAAGTTTAGAAACAATTAGCAAAATAAAAATGTATTCTTAAAAAACACTCAGTCTTCAGTCCTTTTTGCCTTGTGTAAAAAAAAAATCCTATGCATTTAAATTTCACTACTCCATTTTTCATAGCTCTTTTAAAAGTATTTCCGTATAAAAAACTATTTTTGTTCAGTCAACTCATGACTGTTTTCAACCACACAGGCATGTACATGACGGTAGAATATAAATATTAGAATATATATTTTTTAAAAACTGATAGCACATTTCAGAGGAGCACGGAGTTTTTTTTCCAACATTTTTATTCCTCTCTTTTCTTTCTTCACTCAGATTCTCCTGAGAATTAAAAAAAGGAAACATTACACCATTGTACTGCGTTGCTTTTGTTGTAGACTCTTTTTTATATATCAGTGAGACTTCGTTTCCTTTTGAGTATGTCCTCATTCACCCAAGGACATATACCTTTCTATATTTTTACCTCTGACATATAAAACGTGAACAGGACTTTCATTAAGGCTTCTGAAATGACTCAGTGTGATAAGCATAAGTTCATTCAGTTTTGATTGATGCAAGTTCTAATTTGAAAAAGAAACTTGCTATTCTGTGTAGAAAAACCTCCAGAGATATTGTTAAAGTGAGTGAGAGGAATACAAACATTTGCTGAGGTTAATTTGCATAGATAGCTTCACTTCATGACATTTTGTAAAATGGTCATTCAGATTTGATTTGTTGTACGGAACAGAGACACTTACATTCTGGATCCAACCTCGGAAGGAACCTAGGCCTCTACAAATATTTGAAATTGTAGTTTTAATTATGGCTCCAAACAATCACACAAATATCATCAATCGATCCATCTTTTAGCTTTACTTGCTTCTTCCTTTTAGCAGTCAGTGAGAGGCATGGTACACCTAGGACAGGTCACAAGTATGTCACAGGGCCACATAGACAAATGTGACATAACTGACCAAAAACGATTATTATTAAATATTTTTGCTAAATTCTAACAAGCAAACCAGGGACGCCACCAACGAGAGACCAGCGGCCAATCCAGAAAAAAAAAAATGGTCAAAATTGATCAATAGCCCATTTCATAGTTATAATTTGTTGCACCAAGAGGGCCGAACGCTCGTCTTTCAGAAAAACACAGAGGTTGTTATAGAAATGCCAGTGGAATTGAAGAAATTAAACTGGTAAATTGATGTCAATCCATAATTTGGTTAGAATTTGACACTTAGTTAGGATTAGTAGAATCTATGACTTTAGCCGTAAAAGACAGTAGAACTTAAGTTCAACTTTGAAGGAATGATACATTACATCTGCACCAATGTAAAAAAATAAAATAAAAAAATAGTAACTGAATTATGAAGCGTTTGAAAAATTTCCATTTGAGTGGGCTGGCATTGAAGGCTCCTTTTTTGTTCCATATATTCCCGAGGACATAAACTCATTTTACATCTGGTTGTCTTGTCGCTTTGATTATCTGCCAGTGAGAGGGAACGTTCCAGTGGGCTACAGAGATTGAGGGATGAAGCAGACCCAGTGAATACATATTACATTCAAAATGCCATGGACGTCTGAATGCCTGCATATGGCCTCAGCTAACATTAGCATTCAGCTGATGCTTTCAGGAAAAACAGGGTACTTGATGTACATATTGCAAAATGTTCCTTTGGTTTCCGCTTTGCCTTTAAAGTACAGGAACCTTTAAATCAAACTACTGAGTTTGAAAAACACATAAGCTAAGTTAGTCTACATAAGCTTGGATTTCACAAGCCTCAAACAGTAGATCAATTCCACATGTTTGTCATTATGCTAGTATTCATACAGAATCCACTTGCATTTTAACTAAAACATTAATTACCCTATTCATGCATTCTCTCTTTTCTTAGTTACCCTATTGATCCAAACCTCTTGAGACCTCACAGGAGGGTGGGGTTTGGGGACATTCGTTTGCTTGTTAACAACATATTATACATTGTTCTTGTATAACTTGTGAATTTATTCTGTGCTTTAAGTAGCCACAATCACTAAAAATCTGTGGCTGAACTCTCTGCTTATGTTTTATAATAAAATATATTCAAGGAAAAACAATCACTGATCATTGTTTGAGTTGATCACTATTGTTGAAAAGAGTTAAACAGAAGGTAGATTCTAATCTGTACCTGATTAGTTTTGGACAAACCTGGTTCTTATCTTGTGTTTGACTCATCAAAGCTCAGGTCACTTTCACATCAAGTGAGATGAAGAAAAACGAACAAGACCAAATTTACTTTTGGATTGAAATGGCACGATTGTGTTCTCACTTCTGACAACCTCATATTTCTTTCTCAGAAGCTCTCTTATATTCAATTATTCCAACCTCCCCTGAATACGTTCCTTTTTTTAAAAAACAGGTAAAATAAAATCAATGAAAATGATTCAGTGTAACTTTATTATCCCCAAGAGGTTAACAGCTGGCAGTGGACCATAAAAATGTAAATAACAGTCATACAAAACCCAATTACATTTTCATATTAACATTTAAAAGAATGACACCAGATGGAATAAAAGACTTCTTGAACCAGTCTGTTCTACATGTGCCAGCCTTTTTAATCTGATATAATTAAACTAAGTTAAGATTTTTTTTAAATCTGTATTTAAATATTGGTTAGAAGTTATGTTTTATTTTTTGGTGATGACCCAGCAGTTTTCTTAGTTCACAAAATAAAAGTAAAATATCAAAACATTTTTTTTCTTTTTTTTTATCTCTTGTTCTACCAGCGAGGCAGTAAATGTATGGTTTGCCTAACATGACAGGGCGTATATAATTTAAATGAAACTAGGTTTTGATATCCATACAAGTTTTTTTTTTATTATTGTTCAAAGTTTAAAAGTAGGAAGGTTAAAATATCCCTACATTCAATAGCTTTTTAGAGTGTAGGCAAATATCTTCAAGTACATATTAAGAAATTGTAAAAAAAGAACAAGGTTTTCCACACTTTACTGGCTTTTCATTCACCATTTAACACAAGGGTTATATCAGTTTCATAACATAGTTGGACTTAAGTTAAAATAAGAAACTCAAATTCAGATTGAAGAGTGAAAATAAAAGGACCTGCGCTGACAGAAGTAACATTGATCTCAGTAAGACTGAGTGTGTGAATCCATAAAAGGTTTGTCAGGGAGGAACTGAGGGACATAGCAGATGGCAGGGCACATATGCTGTGGGTCTCTTTGGCCAGGTACACGGAGGAGCACTTCAGAGAGGTGGCCTACCTTTGCTGTAGTTTGTGCAGGACAGTTTGAAACAGCCTGAGTCACCAGAGAGTTTAGGAGAGACTCACTTGACACACTGTCTTCAAAAACCCATGAAAAGCTTTCTGCAAAAAACAACTGTTTTTGAAGTTAATCTCTGATTTTATTTAAAGAGATGTAAAAGTATTATCTAATAATTTTGTCATCCTTCCAACTGAATTTCATTTGATCTCATCACAAGGAAACAAATGTGTGGAGCCTGTGGAGTTGTTTTTATTTATTTATTCTAACATCAAATCCTTTTGTACTGTTTTCCATTAAACCGACATTTATTGTATGTTCTGCTCGCATGTCTGAATAACCATCACATTTAATTAAAGAGCTTAGGTTTTCTGCATCACATTCAATGTGAGCGATGTAAATATTTAGATGTTTCATGGTTTGATTCAGACTTTGTGTGTCATGAATTCATTTAAACATTATTTCCAATTCAAAATGAGTTTTAGATAGAGTATCTAGTTTGACTAATTTCAGGCTTGCTTGCTTCTCTGCTTTGGCTGTGTAATAGATATAAGAGTTGTGTGACTTATTTTAGCTCAGTTATTTAAATATTAAATTAGCAGTATTGGTTGTTAATTTCAGCAGCACAGTTAGCGCTGTCACCTCACCGCAAGAAGGTTGTAGGTTCATCTTGTGCCTGAAGCCTTTATGTGTGGAGTTTGAATGTGCACCCTGTGCTCGTGTGCTCAGGTTTCCTCCTACAGAGAAATGCATGCAAGTTAGGTTAATTAACTCTAAGCTGTCCCTATAGGTGTGAATGAAATTGTGAATGGTTGTTTATTAATTTATTTATTTACGGATCCCCACTACTGGTCTTTACTGTAAAATAGACTATTTTTCCTTAGGTCCACACACACAAGCATTAAAATGCACAGATATTATAACAACCATCACAACTCAAATTCTCAAAAAATAATAAAATAAAGGCCACAGATACTAGTTGTTGACAATACTTACTAAGAATAATAAGACAACAAAAACAGTCTACATTTCCCTTGTTGGATCGACTCATCCATTCAGATAAATATAATTTCATTGTAGATTTTTAAGGTTTTCTTTAAAACTATCATGATGACCAATCAATGTTATATCAGAAGGCAACATATTTTAGTATGAAATGGCTCTGTACATAGTTGTTTTCCAAAGGGCATCAGTTCTGTGCAGAGATAACAAAAGAGGCTATTCAGTTGGGGGTCTATATAAAGTGGAACTGCAAAGCTTTCGTCTGAATTCCCCCCCGCCCTTTACCAGCCCCTCTTTTTTGCATTTACTGAGGCGTGTCTCAAAGCAGCTCATTTTGCTGCTGTTCCTTTAAATCCAAACTAGGCGCTTCATGTCCCACCTCCCTCTGGCTTCCAGACAAGTTTGCTCCAGTTTGATTGAGGGCATGGGCGTAACGGACGCAGGGTACGCGTGGGACATGTCCCCCGCACTTTCTGTATCTGTGCCCTCTGTCCCCCGCACTTTTTTCAACCATTACAACTGTCTAATCTACTATTAAGATGCGGTAATGCGTTTTTCCGAGCCGTCTTTAAACGCACCATGAGATGACGCGAGTGTACACCTGTGGGTCGGACACAGGTGGACTGGCTGTCTGTGAGTTCTGGAGGATCACAGAACGGTCGGTGTTCTGTCGGGTCTGTCCAGTGTTTTTGTTCTTTTTTTTAATCACTGTCTTTTTATTGAAAGTTTAACTTTTATACATACACTTGTGAATACAAAGGAATATGTATTTAACAGACACAAGATAATGAAATAAAATAAAATAAAATACAGAAAAATAATCCCTACAAAATAATCCCATTTACTCCCAGCCAGGTCACTGCCCTGTAGTTCCACCTATTGCCTCTCTACCTCAGGCCAATATGAGGCACATTTTAATAAATCTGGATTACTATGAAGCATTATAGCATATTT
>JARVJO010000061.1:14412582-14423241 GCA_031762555.1 Cynodonichthys magdalenae | reverse complement strand
ATCCATGTTTTTCATTTTTAGACTAAATTTGCCAAAAAATTGTTTGAAAATATATTTGTGGCAGCTTTTAGATTTTACTGTAACAATATTGTCACCCAACACACTTAACAATAGCCTATATTCTGTCATAAAGTTCAGTAAACGGATGATATGAAGCTGCTGCGCACAGAGTTTCTGGGAGCAGCTGACCTGCATCCAGTACGTGATTTGCATACCATACCGGTAGTGGGTCGAAGTCATACAACAAAACCTTTTTAGAAGCAAACACAGCAGGATAAACTTGAAGTATAAGGACTTCGACGTGATCAGCTGGACATTGAGAGCAGCAGACAATAGTAATTCTGTCACGGGGCATCTTAAGGGGGAGCGCAAAAACACCAGTCATTTCAATGCACTGTGTTTCATATGGTCGCTACATTTGGCCACATCAGTACCATCCCTCTGGGACTTCCTAAGCTGGAGGCGCTAGACAGCGCATGCCTGCCTGATTACATGCCTGCCTTCTGTAACGTGACGGCTGACTACAGTCGGAAAAAGAGCGCTCCAAACGAGACACTTCAACTTGGCTTAAAATACAGACATTCTGACTAATAAGGGACTGTTGGTAACCTTACCTCAGCTTAGAAGGCAGCGGGTGTCTGTCTTTTTCGCTCAGATTCAGCTATCGGTGCATGATGCTATTGTTTACTTACAATGCTAAAGCTAGCTTTCTTCTTTGGCTCCACAGGAGTGGAGGAGCCAAATGGTTGGCTCACTGCTGCCAACTAGTGGACAAAGGCTGAACTACAACATAAACATGAACCGCTGGCAGGAAAGTTGACATTTTAAACCTTAATTAAAAATTGATACAGTATCGGGAAACTAAATATTGCAATATTTCAGTTTATCGATATTTTCTTACACCCCTATTCATCAGGTGGGGGTCGGGAGGACCCTACTGCCACACCAAACATAAATGGGGTCATGTGGACCCCACAAAGAGTGCGGGAGGGTCTTTGTGGGTTTCATGGTGTTTTTTTTTTTTTTATAAAAATCTCTACACAATAATTTTACCATTATGTAGTTTTTCATGCAGAAATCTTTTATGATATTCTTACCAGAATTCACTTGGACTGCACTGGAAAGGATCCAGCTAGTTGCTGCAATCATTTTATTTTCTTGTAAATAACCACAGAAACATGTATATCACTTAATGCAATCGATGAAAAGAAGCAGCTTAGTTTCACTTTCAAAAGTTCTGCATTGTGCAGTATGGTAAATCAATGCTGTATTTGTTCTTGCCAAATCGAAAACCACCAAAAATACTTTAAAATGCACAACTATTGACCATGTACAAAATGGTTAAGTAGTCATATTTTAAAGTACTTGATGCTAATCATATTTAGCAGCAGATTTATGGAGACCCCATCTCTTATCATATGTCTTAAATTAAAAGTATAATTGAAATCAAATTTTGATGCACAGCTGTTTTGACAATTGTTGGAAGAAGCTATTTCATTTGTAGAATATAGAAAAACTGTTTTTTGTTTTGTTTTTTTTGTCACTGCAGAGAAAGTATGTCATAAATATGAGTCATCTTTTTGAAATTGATGCATCGCAGGAGTTGTGGTCTGTCCATCCATCCAGCCATCCATCCTGATCTTGGTTATGGGGAACTGGTGCCCTGTTGAAAACTGAAAAGATAAAATTAGTTAAATGATTCTGTGTATGATGTTAGAGCAAGTGATTTTCTTTTTTCTGATGCAGCCTTCTGGGCCACACTGTCTGTTTGGACTGTGTGGTCTGTGCTTCAGCAGACACGTTATCTTTGAGGCTACAGTGCTGTTTTAACCTTGTCTGGGAAGGTCGTGGCTCTTTGCTGAGTGGTGAAGTCCCCTGAAAGCTTCCTCCCATATGTTGATGTACGACAGGCTTATTTTTAAATGATGTTTTGCTCTGTTGAGACTCCTGGAGCACACTGTAAGGTTGTTGTGTCAAGAAGGATTTCTTTTCCTCATGCTGACATTTCTCCTTTTTTCTTTTTTTCCCCAAGATATAAAACTCACTGGTAATATGTTTCTTGTTAGCTCTGTTTAGTTACAAATATCTAATGTCATAGCTGTCTTTTTAAACTTTATATTGTGTTGCATGTCTGACATAATAAACACACCAAAGTTTAGGGATGCGTTAGGGTTAATATCAGGGCCGGAGTGGGATTCATTTTCATCCCTGGAGTTTCAAGCCTCAGACCGGCCCACTAAAGATCAAGACATATTATTAAATTCATTTTTATAACCTCTAAATTATCGGTAATAGTGCACTACTCTGTAAAGCCTTGTATTTTGTGTATTTTACTAAAATTTTTCCAATTCAGTGCAAGTGGTGTTGCTTCACAATGTAGATTTATTTCAACCTAAATGCACATCTCCAGCATTATTCTTTACAACACGTCCTTTTTAACAATATCGGAGTCTAGGCTATATTTTGTTCAAATAGGTGCAGTGAAATGAAAGAATAAATAAAATATTAAATAAGAAAATAATATTTGTTGGTCTGTGCAAAGAAAAAACACAGGAAGGAAACAAAGCTAAAACATAAAAAGAAAAAAAAACAGCCATCTTGAAAGCTGCAGATTTTTTTCTCTACCATCGCTTCAAAAGAGTAACTTGCAGAAACCGTCAACTTGTGTTGAAGGAGATTTTCAGTTCATCTTCAAGCTGAAAGAATCCAACTAGGTCATTGTAAAGGACAGCAGCCCACACTAGTTACTGTTTTCCACCTCACTTGTGCCTGGCTTGAAATGTGCTCTGTCTCCATTAGTGAACCTTCACACAGCTGTCATGTGCAACATCATTCACATTTCATTGTCATGGCAGGTTCTTATCCTTCCTTTTCTTTAAAAATGTTGATGATATAACATGTGAGTCTTATTCAGTGGTTAGGTTTCATCTTTCTTTACCCATAACTCGGAGCATTTGACACCTTGTACTTCTGGATCTCACAGGTACAGGAGGTTGAAGTTTGAAATATGGAGGCATTTTACTATTTTTAACATTTTTAGATTAATTTCATTTTTGGCCTAATTTACCAGAGATGAATAACTCGTACAAAATAAATGTAGGGCCAAAGCCACAGTTTTGAAAATGGTTCAATTCTATGGTCAAAGTCATCTGATCGTATAGTTTATATGATGTGAATATTTTGTTCACTGGCTTTGCTTATACATACATACATACATACATACATACATACATACATACATACATACATACATACATACATACATACATACATACATATATATATGTCATGTTTAACAAATTCCTGCTAAATTACATGTATACAGAAATAGACATAAAATTTCTATTTAGATGTTCATTCCTAAACTTTGGCTCAATCGATTGGTACTTGGGTGGGTGAGGGTGGTCACACAGCTTGTGATATACATTAATGTCAACAAAACTATAAAGATGACTGTGAGATTCTGCTAAAAAGTGTATTTTCAAGCCTGCTGTCACCAGGCTGCATGTGTCTCTACATCCCCTTTGATCAACCAGAACCATGCAACACATGTCATTTCTAAATGTGTCAAAAGTGCAGTCGGCTGTGGTTGTAAAATGAGTTCTGTCACAGACTGAAAGTGCATTATCTGCATCTCTTTTAAACTTGCTGGTTGGGAAAATGAAATGATATGGGTCATAAACTTTTCATTAGTTTGACTATTACATCAATAATGAAGTGTGAGAAAAAAATATGTTGAAAGAATCTCATTTGTTTCTTCGGTGGCTTAACTTTGATGAATCCCATCTTCTTATTGCTAAACCACTTCAAGAGCACAATTCACCCAGTTCTAAATCCTGTTTATAAAAGCTATTATTTTGACTGTTTTTTAATTTTTTTCTGTCCATTTAGGGTTCATTATTTATTCAGAGAAATAAGTACTACCTCTTTAAAATGTCATTTGATTATTTAGAAAGCCAGGGTCATTTTTCATTATGTGGGTAAAGCTACTTTCGGAGTAATGTTAATTTTGTGTTTACAATGTAGCATTTCAATCATGTTTCCAACAGACCAGATATTTTTAAGAAAAGATGCTTTTGATTTAGTATTTGTAAGACAAGGTCTGTCTGAAAAATACTTTCAGAGTTTACCAAATAGATTTGCTATTACAGTTTTTGTGAAATATCTAATTAAACTATATTAGTTTAAATATATAAAGTATCTGAATGGGCAAAAATGTACAGACATGTTGGTAATAATTCAATATTTCTTAAGCATTTGGTTGTGGCCTGAAATTCTTGTAGTATAAATTGAACATTTTCAGACCCATTCAAGATTTTTTTGTCTACATCTTTTCAATCCCACCCCCATACACACATGCACGTTTGTTCTTCTATCCTTATGGGAACTTTGCATTGACTTCCATTCATTTACCTGTCATTTCTATAGCCTAATCTTTATCCCTTACTCTAAACCTAACTCCACAGGTACATACCTGGCCCAGACAATTTGTAAATCATTTTAAACTTCTATTCAGTTGAATACATGACAAAGACAATATATTTAATGTTAAAACAGATACACATTATTGTTTTTTGCAAATATTTACTCATTTTGAATTTGATGCCTGCAACACATTCCAAAAAATCCTGGAACAGGGGCGTGTTCACCGTGCTCCATCACCTTTTCTAACTGAACACATAATTGTTGAAGCTTTGTAGGTGAAATTCCTTGGCATTTTTGCTTGATGTACAACTTTAGTTGCTCAACAGTTTAGGGATCTCCATTGTCATATTTTGCGCTTCATAATGCCCCACGCATTTTCAATGGGAGGCAGGTCTGGACTGAAGGTGGGCCAGTCTAGTACCTGCACTCTTACTGTGAAGTCAGGCTGTTGTAACATGTGCAAAATGTGGCTTGGTATTGTCTCTCTGAAAAAAATGTTCCTATAAAAGACGTGGCTTGGATGTCCACATATGTTGCTCCAAAACCTGTATGTATCTTTCAGCATTAATGGTGCCTTCTCAGATGTGCAAGTTCCCCACGCCATAGGCAGTAACACACCCAGTACCATCAGAGATGCTGGCTTTTGAACTTTGCACTGATAACAATTCATAGTCCTTTTCCTCTTTTGCCCATAAGACATGATGTCCATGATTTCCAAAAACAATTTGAAATGTGGACTCACCAGACCACAGGAGACTTTTCCACTTTGTGTCAGTCCATCTCAGATGGGCTGGGGCTGAAAGAAGGCGTGGTATTTGCACTTGTAGATGTAGTGACAAGCTGTGTTCACTGACAATGGTTTTCTGAAGTGTTCCTGAGCCCATGTGGTAATATCCATTACAGAAGGATGTTTTTAATGCAGTGCTGCCTGAGGGGTCTGGCATTCAGTGTTGGCTTTCAGCCTTGCCGCTTACTTACAGAGATTTGTCCAGATTTTTGAAACGTGTTGCAGGCATCAGATTCAAAATGAGTGATATTATACAAAAAAGTTTGAATTCTAAATATATTGTCTTTGCAGTATATTCAATTGAAAATAAATTTATAATGATTTGCAAATCATCATAATCCCGTATGGCCCAACTGAGCAGACTGTTGTGAAAGTAGTGAAGAAATGTATAGGAAACAATGTTACTTGAATAACTCACTGAATTTGTGTGAACATAACTGACCACAGTTGAGTTTTACTGAAGTAATATTAGTGTGTTAAAAAAAAGCATAGTGTAACGATTTTGTTAATGTGAATGTTTTATTTTTGTTAACTGAAATATTCTCTAAAAACCAAATGTTTAGTTGTTCTGAAAATGGATTGGCTCTTTTCTAAGAAAAGTCTGAAACAATGAAATGTCAAAATTGTTCAAAGTCCTTCAAGAAAAACTTTCAGCTCCATAGAAATATGAGCTGAGAATGAGTCTCAGCTACTCCTACATTAAATCTTACGTCAGTATCCGTGAAACCAACTGCTTCAAAGCCATGTTTGTATTTTCTAAGGTTGTAGAATTAAATTGCATTGACTCCAAAGGCTATTAAGTTGAGGATGTACGTCTATGGATTTAGATAGTTCAAAATTTTTTTGCACAATGGATAATGAAATTTTCCTAAGGAAACAGACAAATGAACACACGGCACACAGGAAGTACATGATGATCCACCACCATGAAAAGCAGGCAGTTTGTACAGTTTTTACCTTAGAAGATAGTCTCATGAGCATTAATCTCAGCATTTTAAAATTTCCTATTTGAGTTTTTCAGACAGTATTTTATTCACTGTTGGGATTAATTACAAAACATATTTTTATACATCTGTCTGGTTTGATATAGACACCAAACTTTGTGTTGTTTTTTCGTTTTTTACAGGAGATCATCTGCGTGTATGTCCTCAGGGAAACACATGTTGCACCCAAGAGATGGAAGACAAATTTGGCCAACAAAGTAAACAGGATTTTGAGAATCTGCTCAATGAAACAAGTCATGGATTAAGAATTACCTTTGTCTCCAGACATCAGAGATTTGATGGTAGGCATTTATTTTCTTAATATGTTATGTTGAGAAATATCTATCTGTAAATATCTTCTTATATGTGAAAGACTGGTCAGCCACCAAAGTGCACGGTGCTGCAAAAAAGGAAAACCAAAAGTCTAAAATTGTTGTTTTTTATTTGAAAGGGTTGACTGAAGTTTTCTATTGTCCTCCCTCCAGAGGTGATGAGTTGTGAAAATCTCATTAATTGCTTTAGTGTTGAGAAAATTCTTGTTGGATTAGACAAACATGGCTTCTTTCACAGCAGACTGACAGCCTGAATGACAACAAACAAACTCCACTTTATTAAGGCTTTTTGATGGTCTTGAACTGGGTGCAATATGGTCTTAACCCTATTGGAACAGTTTTGACCAGCAGGTGTTTTTTTTTTCTTTGTAAGGGAAGACACCCATGGCTAATCTAAACTTTTCTGTAAAATTTTGTTCAGTTTCTGTAAAATGAACCAGGTTATAGCTGTTTTTTGTCTTTGCTAAGGCTGATTATCTGTGGTGTCCGAACTGAATTGACTTCAAACATCAATCAATCAGTTGTAGATGGTTCTTAGAGGTTGTCCACTGGCTCATGAGATATTTTACTAACAGACGTACACTTACAGGCAGTTACTTTATTGCTGGTCTGTTGTATGATAGGTGATGTTTTGGGTTAGTGTATCATTTAGCCTCTTTTTAAATATAAATTTGACGAGATCAACACCAAAAACAAAATATTCTATTTTTTTAAAGTATAATGTCAAAACATTTGTTTTCGTACTTGTTTATTCAGATGTTGACAAAAGATATATTTAAAGAAAGACTGAGTGATTAATAATGTAACATATTGCGTGACAAAGTCTTCTTTCTATTCAGTTACTTTTTAGGCGAAAATAGTAAATAAATGTTATTTTAATCATATACTGTCAAGGCAGTGACTGTCTTCTAAAAACCCCATTTCCATGTTCATGCAGGAAGCACTTAGATGCATGACTCCAGGCACCAGTCTCTTTTCTCTCGGGGTTTGCTGCCACTTTAAATATTGGAGTCAGTCAAAGAGGATATGCAAGTTCGAAGCCTGTGTCAGCTGATCGTCTCTGACAACTTATTTGAGACATTGGAAATGTTGTTTATTATTTTTTTTAAACAAGTTTTTATATTTTATAATAAAGTTTGAACTCAACTTCATGAAACTGTTAGGTTAGGATTTCAACAGTCTGTGTGTGTGTGCGACACTGTGTTGCTTTTGGTGTTTTCTAGTCATATTTTTCCACAAAGACTTCATGTTTCTGAAGTAATTAATGTTGGTTTCGATATTGCTTCAAAGTGCATAAATTTCATAACAATACAAAGCTCTTGGCACACTTGGACGCCCTTTATCATGTATTTAGCACCTGGCTTCGGAGTCCCACCTACACAGAGTCAGTGCGTGTATATATTCATCTCCTTGTGCAGACTTTGATGAGTGTACAGTAGCTCCTACTGGTTGTGCAGCCCACACATATTCCTGACACTACAGTCATTCGTCATAATAACAGAGCATGGATTGGGCTTTGCCAAGGCCATCCACACAGAAATATCTACAACATCTCAGAGGCCCGGTGTAGCTGTATGAATCAAATGTTGTGTTTGTATCGTCCGCTTGTCTGCTTACTCTCCGAGGGGAGATATTGACCCTGTAGATACAACAATGCAGTATGTTTGCCCCTGATTTTCAATAGTGTGTCACTAAAAGGGATAGTTCACATCTTTCAAAGTGTGGTTCTGTGCTAAGGTTATGAAAAAAAGAAAACAAAACATTAACTTACCAATTATTGTTTTTTTGAAAGACTTCCATTTGGAGAGATTACATTTATTTTGTATGATTAGAGGTTTATTCCAGAACTATTTTAAAAACCTTTAAATTTATGTTAATTCTGAGTTTTCATTGCTATTTCAACAGAATTATAATGACATTCCTGTTTAACATGTCCAAAGCTGCAATGTGAGTGCTAGAGCTGCTGCTGCTGCTATTTGCTCTTGAAAAACCCTTATATGTTAACAAACTGTGTAACATGAAACTAACAGCATTGCTAAAGTTTATAAAATATTTCTGATGAGCTGCTTTTTGAAATTTGAGTTGTTACAGGACGGCAATCCTCTTTGGTCCTGGTTCTATTCAGACTAGAATTTAACAATTTATCCAAAGTGAGGTAATCCAAAGGACTATCATCATCATCATCATCAGTCCCTTAGCCTTCTGCCGTGGGGCAGTACAAACTTCATTAACCAGCAACCTCCAATTTGGCAAGACTGGTCTTGATTGAGGATCTGCAACATGATAGATACTATTTGTTCTTAGGCAAATGAGACAATATTTGCACAGCTTATGAGACTTTCAACACAATAATTCTGTTTAATAGTTTGTGCAATGACTAACACCTCTCCACAACATTATTTCAGTATAAAACTGTAAAACATGAGTAGTCACCTGCATCTTTACAACTTACTTTATTGTATCCACTTACATAAGCATACTAGTGACTATACATGCAGGTATTGCACTTATATGGTGCTCTAATTAGCATTTTCACTCCGTTTGTATTTTATTCATAATTTATGCCCATGAATCATGCTTGTGGAGAACTTGAGTCTGTTCTAATTGATGAGAAGCAGAGTTTAAACAAAACAAAGAAAAACAGATAGCATTTCAGTGTCTTACTAATGCAGAAACAGAAACATGTTAGAAACACGCAAACCTAGAAAGAACAGGAACTACACGCGTCCCTTTCTGCTGTGAGGCAAGATTGCTAAAAATTGCATCACTGTTCCTCTCAGCTACTGTGAATGTGTCACAATGTAGATAAAAACAGACTGCAGTGATTTTCAAGACTTAATTTACTTTGATTAATGGAGAAAAGTTTGAACAGAAATGGAAAATTGAACAGCGTTATTTGTAAATTTTATAAACTGGAAACTAATGTAAAAAAAAAAAAAGCAACATTAACACTATTTTTAATGATGTGTATAAAGAGAAAATGAGACATAACATATATTTATCTTGAGTCCTGTGTTTATTTTTGTACATTTACTTTCTGAGGTAGTAAATTTAATGCTAATGTGCAGCTTTAGTGTGACTCAACATTAAGTTTGCTGAAGAAATTAACACAATAAAGTAAAAAGACAACCCGTCAGGTTGTCTACAAAAGCACAGCACTCGGAGTGTCTCTTTTTTTAGATAAGCACAGCAGGACAGACCAATCAATGATCCAGTTCATGATAGACGTGGGATTTGAAGAGCAGCAGAATAGCTGGTTACACATACAGGCATGAGACCACAAGAAGGCCGAACACCAAGCTGTGTGTTATTTCATGCACTTTCAACTGTCACACAGAGAGTGATGGGCTCCAGCTCTGACTGGCTGGAGTCCCGTTGAGAACAATGAGAGCTCGGTTGGTGATAACAGCTGTTTACTCTACAGCACACAATTTTTTTCTTTTTTTTTCAGGGTTTATTTAGGGTTGGCATTCTAATAGAGATTCAGAAAATACTGCTTTCAAAAAAGTCAGATTGTTACATGATGTTGGATCAGAAAATATGGATTGTAGTTCATCTGTTTGGCTTATTTATTACAATGTTCCTGGTCTTTAATCAAAATGCTATATTGTACCTGTTTAAAATGTTCCCGTTTTGATGTTTTTCAGAGATGAGTTAAGCATTTTAGTTTGTTGAGGAAATGGTTAATGTTTATTTTACCCTTGTGTAGTGCTTATTTTTTTCAGCAAATAATTGACACCAGGACTATTCATATTGTGGGCCGCGGGCCACATCTTATCTGCAGGTGACTTCTGTAAGGCCCACCAATGAGATCCCCAAGATAGCAGTCTGGATCTTTTAATGTATGACTGTTTAAATCACATCAACAAACTAGCTTAAATTGCTGTTAATTTTGCACTACACTGTTATTTACTTTAGTAAGAGCTTGCAGTAGCACGTTGTCTTCTAGCCTGAGGGGACTTCAAACAGGAATATCATATTTCAAAAATAACAATATAATGTAAAATTTAGTGTAAATGTTTATGAAGTATTTTCTTATGATGTTTAAGATTGGAGGTGTATCAAGACAACAGCAATCCTTGTTGGTCTTTATCCAACTTGGACTAGTGTCAGTTCTGTCACAATAAAACAC
>JARVJO010000061.1:14352252-14383048 GCA_031762555.1 Cynodonichthys magdalenae | reverse complement strand
TGTGCATACATTTTATTGCTATTATTTTTGATACAATGTTGATTGTTGCTATACTTAATGTTCTTTTCATATTAAAAATAATGTTATACACTTTTATTTTTTCTTTTACCCGTTTTAAACAAATGTGCCTTTTAAAATAAATTTAACACAATTTGTATATCCTCACCCTGACACTTACCCTAAACTCGATTCAAACCTAATACTGACTCAAAAAATGGCAGTTGAACTAATGGGCCCCATAAGGAGCAGTGAGTCCCAATAAGGTAGTATATTTTGGAAATATGGGCCTTTATAAGGTAACAAATGATACTTTATTTTATTGATCCTGTTCTGTAATTTCAATAAAATAAAGTTTCATTCAAATGGTAATGAAAATATTTGATTACTAGCTTTTTGGGGGGAGGTGGGGGATATATGCTATCCATAAGTCTATAAAAAATATTTTGCTCATTTAATTACTAAATAGAAAACTTAGATCATGAAGATTATAAATAAATGTCAAATGTTTATAAAGTATGAAGGAATTCTTAAAATGCAAAAAAAAACGCAACACTATTGTAGATTTACATTTGGCCTTCGGATAAAAAAGTGCCTTTTTTCTCATTCTTCTCTCAACTTTTTCCTGCATGAAAAGATTTTATTCATGGGATTCTGTTCCCCCGCTGGGCTAAATGGTGACTGATAAGAGGGAAGAACTGCACTCTGGGAGTTTTCTGCCGAGAAGTTCAGAAGAAGCTTGTCAGCTCAGACACAAAACGTACAAATATATAAATAAAATTTATAGAATTTAATATTTACTATGTTTCCAGGTGATTGCTGTAGTCAGAAAGGCTCATCTTGTTGGACAAAGCTAAAATGTGGCTCTTTGTGAGCTGGATGAGGATTGTTATATATGTAGGATTTGTTTTATGTTTTAATAGGTTGGTATTGTCTGATTGTCTGATTGGATTAAAGGATTTGGTAATGATGGTGCTAACATTTCTCTTGTGTTCTCTGTGTCTGGTTCAGTTTCCTGATTTTCTGTTTTTTAAGATCTATGTTTATTTGATCAATATTGGATCGGGACACCCCTAATCTGTACAACATGACATGTATGAACATTATTGTGTTGAAAGTGAACTTTAGGATTTTCACAGTTTTATCTTGAAATTACTCATAGAATCTTCTTGAACAGTCTGATGCAGTGATTGGTCCATGTCAGGGATTTTGTAAAAGCGTCATCCAGGATCAGCTTTGTGGCACAGCAAAGTGTCGTAATTCAGCTCTAAGACGGACACTTAAGAATTACGCTTACACTTCGCTTAAAGTGAGACTGAGATGCTTGATAAATTATTTTTACTCTCACACTTTAGCTAAGAATTTTTTTACACTCAAGTCCATTCTTAACAGCATTCTTATGAGTAATTCTAAGAAGTTTGATAAATACAGGCCCGGGACTTTCTATCTACACTTCAAGTTTCAAGTCTACTACAAAACCATGGCATTAGTAAACCCCATATAAAAGCACCATCATACTTTTCCGTTAGCATACTTTGTTGTATTTGGGTAGCTAGATCATAAATCAATGTGTTAACAAATGTAAACTCGTCTTTTTCTATCTTAAAAAGTGAATTCTGGTCTATTTAGAAAATACAGTTTATCTAGTTCCCCATCATTCATGCACCAACCTTGTTAGGGTCTTTCATCAAAACACCTTTTAATCTTTACACATTTTGATCACTGGACAGTTTTTATTCAGACTCATTGTAGGTGCTCAATGAAATGAGTCAAAGTTTCTAATGATGTGTGGATAAACAGCTGATGAATCTTTGAAATGATTTTATAAATAATCATTGTTTTTGGAGGATTAGCTGATATTTATTTTACAACACTACAGTAGTTCAATCAGCACTGCTTCCCTCTTGTAGTCCTGTATATCTTAATTTGAAAGTTCTGGGGTTTCACACGGTGCTGAGAACATTTCATTTTTCTGTGGATTTATTTGGACTCGTTTGCTTCTCTCTTCATAAAATTCCTCAATGACTCAGTGATGCTGAGATCCTGTGGGGACGCACCATCTGTTGCAAAACTTGTTTTTTTGTGTGTGTGTGTGACTGAAAATAGTTCTGATTGTGTGTTTGGGGTCAAATTAATGTCACAGAATAAATTGGGGATAATTCAGATTGTGCTACTGGTTGAAAAGTATATCAGCAGTTAAATCGTTCCGGATGTTGTGACAACCTGTATATTGATTTTTTTTAATTATTAGGAGAAGACAAAGCAGCAACAGAGTCCTCGTGTTTCACCTTTGTGTTTAGCTCATTAAATGTGCGTTAACAGATTAACACATCAAGAAGATGGTGCAGTTTGATGTCTGTTCACCTGATGAATGTTTCCACACAGCTCTTAGCAATTGTTTGTTGCTTTGTCTGCCTTAAAAAAAAATTTCTATTTCCCCCCCCTCTTGATATAAATTTTAGGTCAGTCTTTGGGAAAGCCCCTGGGATGTTATGGACCAGTGAATCAGAACCACCTCATAGAGGGCGGAAAGCTGCAAAGACCTTGAGTTGATTCTCAATGAGATCTGCAGCAACTTTGGGTGGGAAAACTTTGGAGGACAGCATCTTTGTTTAGCAGCCAAATCCATTGAGATGGCTTTAGAAAATCTAATCTCTTTAAAAATATAAATGTTAAATGTAGAAAAATAAATTGTTGTGTTCCTGAAGTGTAGATATATTCCTATACAATTACTAAATTTAGAGACAGTTTCTTGATTTGCAAAATCAACTATCCCCCGCGCCCTTTATTTTAAATAAATATTGTGTTCCATAAGTGCACAGTGAGCAGCTGGAGTCTGGCAGCAGATAGAACAAGAGTGACAGATGTCAGGTTGTGTTAAGGTTCCTCGGAGTGCAGAAGTGCTGGGCTGTAAACAGAATAAATTAGGTTCAATCAAAACCTTAGAGTACTTGTGTGGGTCTTAGTTGGCCATCTTGCCCTTTTTTGTTTTGTGAAATCTAATGTGACCGATGGTCTGGATTAGATGTTAGGTGTTTAGACATGAAGATGGAGTACAGCCTTATTCACCAGTCTGGATAAATCCAACCCCCACACCCCTCTTCGCCTTCTTTCTTTGAGCTAAACACAGAAAAAGCAACATGAAGGGCAGCTTGAAGCACAAGATGGTGGTAGATCAGCCAAAAGTTTTTAAAATTGTTTTTATCTAAGAGGGCATTTTTGACATCAACACTATTTGAGGCGATGTCCCACTGTCCAGCTTTTTATTGACAACTTCCTTTTAACTGAATCTACTGGACTGATGCTGATTAACTGGCTTAAATATTTTGTTGAGTTTGACATATAGAGCAGTTTTTCTTACCTATTTTTATATGGTTTTGTGTTTTGTTTGATATTTTAGCATTTTATTTTGCATTGAGTGGTCATTTATTTCT
The DNA here is from genome assembly GCA_031762555.1 of Cynodonichthys magdalenae. NCBI lineage: Eukaryota > Metazoa > Chordata > Actinopteri > Cyprinodontiformes > Rivulidae > Cynodonichthys > Cynodonichthys magdalenae. The sequence goes on along the minus strand of JARVJO010000061.1, from coordinate 14,379,617 downwards.
TTACATGGAATTTTGTTTACAAGTGAATAGCTCCAGCTAAAATAACTGAGGCTGGTGTAAAGGTTTAAATAATAGCGTTTCACATGAGCTGCTGTTAAAGTTTGAAAATTGGAGGTGTTTTGTGCTTTTGGAGGTGGATCCATTTAGACCATGCTGTTGAGTTACAAATGGTCTGACCAAATAGAGCTATTTTCAAAGCAATTTTGCATTATAGTTATTTTAGCAAAGGTAATATCAAAGTCCTCTTGGATGTGACTCCATACCTCGAAAGTGCTACATGTTGCTGCCGCTGGTGCTGTTTACTTTTGCAAATAACCAAAAAATTCTAGGTAAATAATTGTAATGCAAAATGGACAAAGGTGTAAAACTGTATAAAGTAGTGTTTGTTTGGACTATGGAAAATTTTGGAGATTGGAGTTCTTTTAAAGGGGGATAGGTATTATGCAAAATCAAATTTATTGAGCTTTATAGTTATGTCATTCCCACATCAAAAACATACCCAGGGTGTTGCTTTGATTCATATATGCATATTTGAGAAATCCTTGAATCTCCTGTGGTAGCCACGTGGCTCTGCTTAAACGCTTGCTGGTACAAAGCACCGCCTATTTGTACAGCTGAGGTCCCACCCCACAGAGCATCCCTCTCTGAGGCATTATTGTGAAGACATGCTGAAGTAGGAGTGTCAGAAATGGTAGGAGGTTCCTAAAGACAGAGGTCAATTTCGAGGCGTTAAGAACAGCTGTGATGCAAATAAAAATAGTTTTGATATATACAGCATTTTTATAAAAACTAAAAGTTATTTGATTGTGGTATAGAATTGAACTATGGGTCTATAAAATACATATTATCTCCATTTTAAAAGGTGGCAGCATTCCACTTTTTTCTTAGCTGTTTTCAGACTAGTCATTAGCTCATCAGACTTGTCAGATATAAACTAATTTTTTTTAAACAGAGTTTCCAATGGATAAAATACACCTTTTACACCAAAACCCACTTCAAAACAGCCAACCTAATCCTTTTAATGTTGTAGTGCCGCATTTAAGTATGAAAAATCAAAAATATTCAAAACTAAAAACTTTGTTCCTCTCCAAGTATTATAAATATTACCTGAGATTGGTTTGCTTTTAAAGTCTAATAAATCCTTTCTGGTGTTTGCTTTTATTCTAATAAAAAGAGAGGAGAAAAAGCAGAAAAAAGTTTCAACACAGCTTCTAGCTCCGCTTGAATTTGATCATTTTGGATTGGTGCCATTAATCCTGCAGCGTTGCTCTTTTTGTCTTTATCAGAGTTGTTGTCAATTGGATTATTGTTCCCTGGTGCAGATGAAATGTCAGTTCTATAAGTCTTGGCTTTGGCATTTCATGCTCATTACAGGCTAAAAGATTTTCAATTAGCTTGAAGTCTAAGCACAAAAAAAGCCTTGACTTGGTTCTCAGTGTTAAATTGTCGGGAAGGACAGACAAATTAAATAAAAAGCTGCTAAGCTGAGTTGTATGTTGTTACTTATTCTTTCCTATAGAAGAAACACAGAAACACATCCCAGATTCTGCCTTCGATGTCAGACCAATGTGTTCCCTTTGATTCTTTTTGCGTTTATTCAAACCATCATCATGTATCAGCTCCACAGAGAAGACAAGACAAGTAGGTGAAAATCAATCCAACCACAGAAAGTGACAACTCCTTTAAACCCAGAGGCCGGGCCCCTGAGAAGAACAGTTCTTTTCCTCTAACTCTGCTCAAAATAACACACTCATTAAAAGAATTCAAAACTGTGAGGGAACTTGAACAAATAAAAAGCAAAATGCCAGTTCACATAACAACAATGCATTACTCTGCAGTATGAGTGTGACGCTCTAAGCTGCTGTTGTGGCTTATAGCCAGAGGCAAAGTAATATATGTGTAGGTATGAAAGAAGATTCACATTTTGTTTGAAAATTAGAATTTAAAAAAAATAAATCCTTAGAATTTATTCTACTTTTGTCCTACAGTAAATGAAAAATAACTAAAGTTAACACTTCCTGTTTTATAGTTTCTAATCACACATTATACTTATTTCTGCATAACACTGATTTTGTATTAGTATAAACAATTAAAAATGTAACCTAAGCTAAACTTGAATGTCATACTCTGATGGTATATTCTTTTGGAAAGTTGCTCTGAATAAATCCGGTCTGAATAAATTATTAAGTGAACTCTGCTGAGTAGCCAGTAACTAATCCGTTTGTTCCCACAGGAGGACTTAATCCTTGCTGACTTCTTCCTAAAACTTGTTCTGTGGATAAAACAAGCACGCTGTCTTTTTCCAGCTTATAGCAGTGTTCACATAGTCTTTCAGTAATGCGCATTAAATAAATAGCATTTTGTTATACAATTTTATTAAAATTATTAATGAGCATACAATTTAAAAAGCAGGCCATGTGCAATTTAACAAGATTAAAAGTGAGATTAGAGTCTAATTAGATTAATTAGCTGAGGTGCAGAATGATTTCTGAACAGCTGTCTGTTTACTATGTCTGAGGTTTATAGTTAAATCACACATTGAGCTTCATCCAAGTCCTGTAGGGATTTAAAAATTATTAAACTGTCAAATTTCACTCTAGAATTGTTAAATGATCAACTTGTGTATTGTTTTATGTTGAGTATTGTAGTGAAGCAAGCTGTTTTTAGCATCTTCAGTTTGAATATTAGTCAAAAGATCGAGGATAAATATTCTCCTCTCCAGTTTAAATTTGATCTGACATGATTGTTATTATGCCAAATTCCCCATTCTCGTGAATCCTTCTCTTGCATCCTGAAATGCTTTCAGTCAGCAGAGTGAATTGGAGAACTCTGCCACCTTTTTAAATGCTTATTTGTTCATTAGTTATTTTGCAATCTTGTTGCGTTGTTGTGTACAGACTTTTATTAACACCCCCCCGAGATTCATGCCATGACTGTGAAAGCGATCTGCATTGATTCTATCTGCTTATTTCTACTTAATTAGGTGATTTGTTTCACTTGGTAACGGGAGCCAGTCAGAACCTGTTTATTTTATTTCAACACAGCAAAGCCTTTTGAAAGAAACGCTCATGAATAAGTATTGACTAAAAAAAAATGAATGCACTGAGCGGTCAGCTAAAATAGTTTCTGCTCACAACGGTGCTGGTGGTGGTTTTCTTTAAATTTGCTCTACTATAATTTTAACTTGCACTCCATCTACTTCACCATAATGATGCCAAGCCCTTTCTATACCAACACAATGATGTGGGTTAAACATGCACTGGTGTCTTATCTAGATGGGTCAATGCAAATTATCCAAGCTGGCTCGCAATTTCTCCTCAGCGAGCTCACCTTTAGTGAACAGGCGTTTGCATATCTCTATTAGAAATAGATTAAATAAACTCTAGATGATTTGACAAAGGAGTGAAGATGCAGGGAGCTTATGAATAAAACTGCCTGGAAACTGAGTGCTTGAAATGTGTTTGAATATACAATTAGACTGAAATAATAATCTTAATCTTACTATATTAAAAAAGGGTTTACTGGAAGGAAAATCATTAATGCAATATTTTAAAATAGCTGCAACATACAACTCACAGATATTAAACAAAATGCAAATGTCTACCTGCAAAATTATAATTTTTGCTGCCTAATAAATTAAATGTTAGGCAAAATAGCAGCATAGAAATGTTGGGTCATGATGGCACTTTGAGGGTTAAATGTGGCATCTTGGCCATGACTGGTTTCAAGGCAACCAGCACAGAAAACAGGAAGTTCCTGATTCCTTATTTTTGTTGCTCCGATTGTTTGTTTGTATGCATTTGCTCACACCATCTATTATATAATGTTGGCTACATAATAGGATTAATCAGATGATTTGAATGCAGGATGCTTTGGATGCATTTTGATTACTACCTGGATGTAACGCTGCATCATAATTATGTCCTAATTAAAAAAAAAAAAATCTGTAAAATAAACAAGCAGCTGAACATTTATACCACAGTTCAAACCATGTAGAAAGCAACATTTCTCTACTGTTTTAATAAGATCTACATTATATTTAATTGATATAATTTTGGACACCTGTTAAAGCCTAAGGACACACATAGCAGACAGGTGTCAACCAGATGTTTATATGATGGCATTCCACAACTGGCCCAACTTTAGTTTGGTTTGTGACCCAAATCTGTCAGTGTCACCACTGGCCCAGTTGTGTTTGGGTTTTTTTGGTGCTGGCCCAAGCTTACTTTGGAACAGCCTCTGGGAAACTAAATGTAGCACATATATAAGGCCATTTGTGTTTGGTAGATTGCTTCTTTGTTGTAACAATGCTTCTTGACAACAAAATGCATTCCGGGCACATGATTAGCAGCAAAATATGCGGTTTGGCAGAGAAGATTTGGCAATTTTTTCATGTGCACCCCCCCCATACTCAGTTCTACTGCTCATCAAGTTCACGTTCCTTACAAATGTGGCACAATTTAAAATGAAAATTAACATTGTCCAACTTGGGGCAGCTGTGGCATAGTGGCTAGGGGAGTCGTTCGTCTAATGTGAGAGTTGGCAGTTTGATTCCTCGTTATTTTGTCCCATGTCAAAGTGTCCCTGGACAAGACACTGAACGCTACTGCCTCTGATGTGTGTCTCATCAGTGTATGAATGTGATTTAAAACACTGATTAGTCTCTATTGATTGATTCACCTGTATTAGCTTTGTAATGAAATGTGATAGAGTGCTGTGTGAATGGATAAATGAGGGCACAGATTGTTATGTGAAGCGCTTTGAGTATCCTGGTTGGATAGAAAAGCGCTCTACAAGTACACTAAAAAAAAAAAGAAAACATTTTCATCTATTCAACTGAATTGAGTAAATCTAACACAATTACTTCATGTTAACTTATTAAGTAAGTGTACAGTCCATTTACCATTCCAACTGTATAAAAATTTATAAGAAGCTTTGTTACAACAAAGAAATAATCTACCAAACACAATGTTCTTACTTGTAATGCTAAGTATTTTGGGCTACCAAAGGGCAGTTGATCTTTGTGATATTTGTGCCGAGTGTTTAGTGCATTGAGTGTGCTAGAAATGGGCCAGACAAATTTTATTGTGTGGGTATGTGCCACTACCAAATTTTGGGGTTGAGGTTGATCAGTTGTTTAATTCATATGTTTCCAAGGATTAATCAGTTGTAGATGTTCATCTAATGATTTTCTTGAGTTTCATTCAAATCTGAATTTCAGTTCATGAGATATTTTGCTAACAGGCATATATAGTTTGCCTTTTCTAATAACAGTTGGGGATGCCTCATCTACTTCTACACATTTTATAAAGATTGTGCTTCCACCTGTCTTACCCACGGCACATTTTTCTTTTTCTTGACATCCGATTGGTTTGGACCTCATACAAAGAGAAACAGATTGTCTGTTGTATGAGACATATACATATTCATTCCTTTTGTGCTGGCAGTACAGCTTCCGAAATGCCAACTAAATATCAAAACCTGCAGCTAAATTTGCATGTCTGTGAGATATCAAAATGCCTGATTTGGAATTCACCACAGCTCTAATTGCATTGTGGGTTGTGCCATTCGCCATGCATCATGGTGGTTTTCTAGCTTCCTGCTTCATAGAGATCATCTAATAAATTCTTAATAATACCGCAGAGTTTTTATCTAGGAGCTCATGAGGAAATCTAAGAATAATCATAAATTAATAACCACAAAAGGAACATATTTATTTTAGGACTGAGTTTTAATTTTATATGATTTATTATGTTGTTTAGTAGAACTGGAGCCACATACAAAAAAAAGTTAAGTTAAATGATTGTTTTTATGTAATTGTTTACCCAGATGCTATTTTTTTCTGTCCCCATAGAGATAAGTCATTCTGAATTTATTAAATATCTTCTTCAAACTGAAAAATTGAAACTTCGTTTTTGTTTTATATTCACCAAAAACGACTAAATGGACAGATTTTTTTTTAAACCGAGTGTCGGTAAAATACATTCACTTCTTCAAAAATAAAACAGTTAATGCATTGACTACTACTTTATATCAGTGATATGCATTTTGTTTTACACTTCCCTTTCTGTCTAAAACAATTGCTGATTTGCACCAAAGCCTGCTATTCTTCCTCAGAGCTTCAAATCAATTTAAGCATTGTGAAACATCTATTTTTTATATATTTTTTTTAGGCAAAAATAGTTAAATCATTCAAGTGAGCATTCAGTGATTAAACCTCCAAGACATCTTAAACCCTAATTAGCAGAACGATCTGATGCTGAACAGTTGATTATTGCACCGTGCTACTTAGTTTGATTAGCTGTTCAGTTCACTGCTGATGCTGCTTGAGTGGAAGGCTTTACGTCAGAAATCCTGCTTACAGTTTAGAATAATGTAGTCCTCATTTTGCAAAAATGTGCTGTTGAAAGACATCTGACATGCACTGGCTTTATTTCCAAACAAGAAGCCCTTAAATTTTAAACATATTTCTTCTTTTGGAAAAGTGCATATTTTCTTATTTTAGAAAAAAGTGCAAAAATTTTGATAAATGCTAAACTAATAAATGCAAACATGTTTCATATTTAAAGAATTGCATTTTTTTTGTGCTCAGCAACATTTAATAATCATTGCAAAAAATATATGGCTAAAGTTCAATAGGACAACAGTATTTTGCAAATTTATGACTCGAATAATAAAAAGAATGTTGACCCTTTTAATCATGTGCAAGAAAATAATTCAGGTAGTCCAATTAATGTCAACTTTCCAAGTTTGCTGGGAAGTTATTACTGACAAGTCATGAGAACAACAGATTTAATATAAAAATAAAATAACAACCTATTGTCATGTGAAAACACACAGAAGTCTTAACCTCACCATGACTGCATTTCTTCTGTTTATTTTCCATAATGAGAATGTCTGCTGTGAGTTGTGGCAGACGGTCCTGCTTATAGTTTGCATCGTATTGTTCATGAGTTTTTGTTGGACGCCATAGCGTGAAAGGGCTTTTCACTCATTTCTTCAGTTTTAACTGAATAATCTGAATTCTTAATAGAACATTTCTCCCACGATAAGAAATATAAATCTGCATTATTTTTTTCTGACATAAAGAGCTGTTTTGAAGGCTCCAATTTAGGAGTCAGTTCATTGTATAGCTGAGTTTTTAAAGAGGGTAGCTCTTGAAATTCATAGGGAGCAGAAGAACAAGAACGTGGATACAGGTGGTTGAAATGAGTTTTCTTCACAGATTAGCTGGACTCTCCCTAACCCCAGATTAAATCTTCCGCTTCACTGTGCATTTTGATGTCATTTGTTTCCACCCTGATGTTCACTACGACTGCTCCGCTCCGGTGTGAAGCTCAGAGGTGCTCTGAGACGCATGTGCAGGAAATACGAGATCATGTAATAAAGCCAGTGATAAATGTGGAAGTCAGACAAAAACATTTAATTCTGTGGAAAACAGACTCGATTGCTGCATCATTTTTTTTGGGGGGGGGAGCGGTGGATAAAATCCACGTTTTGTATTATGTGTGTATGTTGCCATCGGCTTCCTGAACAGAATAATACATTTTGACAGCATATATGTATAAATATATACATATACTGTAACTAGGGTTTTGACAAAATGTAGTCTGACTTTGGTGAAATATTTTGAAAACAAAAATGTTCTATTACAAATGCTTGTTCCTTTTCCTGTTGGTGCGATTTGGTCTTTGTATATTGACTCTGCACTTACTCTCCATCCGGTTAGAGAAAGGGTGAGAAGTTCACTTATTTGGGAGAGACTCAGAGTAGACCTGCTGCTGCTTCACAATGAGAGGAGCCAGTTGAGGTTGTTTGAGCATCTGGTAAGGAATGTAGGTGTTTCAGGCATGTCTGACTAGAACAGGGGTGGGCAATCGTAGTCCTCGAGGGCTGCAGCCCAGCGTGTTTTACCTGATTTGAATGAATGGGTGATTATCAGGCTTCTGCAGAACTTAGAAGAGGTAATTCAATGACTGACTCAGGTGTGTTGGAGCAGGGAAAAAAAAGTCAAACATGTAGGGCTGCGGCCCTCGAGGACCAGGATTGCCTATCCCTGAACTAGAAGGAGATCCTGGTGAATACCCACGACACGCTGGGGAGACTTGGCCTCTTGTTTGGCTTCCATACTTTGGAATCCCTCCAGAAGAGGTGGAAGGAGGTGGCTGTGGAAAAAGAAGTCTGGGTCTCCCTGTTCAAGTTGCTGCCTCTGCGACCTGACTCCGAAATAAGTGAAAGATAATGGATCGAAGTTTTAAAATGGTTTATTCTGTTAGTTTTGTATTTGTGATAATGTATCCTTGTGCGTCTATTGAAATATGCACATGTTCAAGGACCTAAAAAGTTTCAAAAGGACACTCTCTTACTGAGGGACGGTTACCTTTTTCCTCCTTTCCATTTTTACACCGTTTCATGGCACTATATTAGTCAGGTGACTGAAGTACAGATGAGATCTGCTTTCCAAAATCAAAATTTCACTGGAGGCCATTTTTCATCCTGTTAAACTCTTCTGAGGCAAAGAGTCATAGACGGGCCTATTCACTTTTCTAATTTGTCCTTGTCTGCCGGAGGTTACCGCTGGCTGACATAGGCTGAATTTAAGTGGACATCAATCTCGATAAAGAGGCAGAGTAATATTACCTTGTCCATTTTTTTTTTTTTAGTGGCGAGTCTAATATCACAAACCGAAACCTTCAGCTTTAGAATAAATCAAAAGTTTTATCATGTTGTGGTTTTATGTCATGATGACTTTTAGCTTTTTATATTTCCACCCTGTCCTATTTCTTTTAAGAGGACAAGATGCATCTAATTACATGGCTGTATCATGTTGATAACACAATTTCCTCTTGCTGGCCTGTAGCCTATCTTTGAACACCAAAATGTGATGCAGGGAAAATTTGGCTCAGCATGGCATCCATGCTACCGCAGACTGGACTTGGTGTACCCCTCATAAACTAGAGTCATTAATTCTCCACATAGGTAGTGTCTTCACATGCCGTGCAGGAGCCATTCTTCCTCAGGGACAAGCTAGCAATGATTTATTTTATTCTCCTGCTTCCCTCTCTCCTTTTCTTTCTGATGCCTCTATCTGTTTCCCCACAGCTATATATGAAGACAAAGTTTGAGCTATCTCTTAGTGGAGCCCATCTGATAAGTTAGAGATAAGTCACTTCTGTAGGGAGAGATTGCCAGAAGTTTGAATGCTTGGGGCAATTTTCTTTTTCTTTTATTATGAAATATGACTTAATCCCAGTTGGCTTTATTGACCTAATTTTTTTTTCTGTATTTATGCTTGACAAATTTTGAAGCTTAACTTTAGGTATGAATGTGTGCAAACATACAATGTACAGATGCTTTTGTGGATTTTGTTGCGTAGAAAAGTGAGCATTCATTGACAAAATGCAAGCTTTTTGCTGCCTTGCATACTAACATTTTAACAAAGGGGATGGGGTAATGGAGATAACTTTCAGCTACTGCCACACCAAACTTTAGCCTAATATGTGTCAAAAAGTGATTTTTGCATGTGCTAAATTTGATTAGCTGTAGCAGCCATCTTGATTTGAGCTGACTCAACAGGAGCATAGTGCAGAAGTTGAAGCCAACTGGGACGAGCATCTCTTGCTATGGACTGGCTGCAGTAATAGTTTAATTACATGTAAATGATGACAACTTAGAAAAAAATCCTAATTTTTTTTATATTGACTTCTGTTGATATTAGGTTCTTATCTTCCTGCTGTATGTTGAAATATTCATTGTTTTAATACATTTAGGTGTAATTAGTGTTTTGTTACCAGAAAAAAAAAACTTCTTGATTGACTACAGAGGTGTGGGCAGGTCTTACCCAAATCCCAACTGCACAGAATCTTAGTGTGTCCAATTTCAGAGGCTGCAACCTACCTAGACCATGGCCCATGTAGGCTACATCCTATGCAGTCTGTGTAGACTGCATAAATTGTCAGTAAAATGAGACTAGGGTTCCCACGGATCCCTATAATATCTTAAAAGGCATTGACTTCATCAGTCCAAAAATAAGGCCTTAATTAGCCTAAAAAAGGTTTTAAATCAGTTTTTCAAAGGTCAAAAAATGTTAACACATTGTATGATTGTAATTCGTCTCAAATATTAAAAAATATATATATTTTTTAATTTACAAAATGTCTCTCGCAGCTAGTTGTTTTGTGTAAAATTAAACATTTAGGTAAAATTGTCACTAAATAATTTTTATATATTCTTTTTCATTTATGTTTATTGGGGAGATGGTCTTAAATTTAATTTCAAAATCTAGCACAATTACTTCATGTTAACTTATTAAGTAAGTGAAAAAATGGCTTTAGATTTACTTAATTCAGTTGAGTAAAACCTGTTGACATAATATATTTAAGTAAATCCAACGCAAAAATTTAGAAAAAAATACATGGCAGCATCCAGAAATGACAATACTTTTGATTGAATTTTCAACAACTGTAGGAGGCAATGACACTCAGTCCATACTTTTCACAGAAGTGGGTTAAAGCCAAAAGTTAATAAGTTGTAGATGTCCAAAAAAATATTACTTTCTCATAGTTTATTGTAGTGTTTTTGTAACATTTTGCTAAAAGACATTTAATATCATTTTTAAATAAAGATCTTGCGCAATCTGTATCACTTGGAGTTTGTGTTGGGGATGATGCTCAGCTACTACCAGACCAAATATTTAATCATTATAACTCAGTCTATTTTACAGATATTAGATTAAAGTTATATATAAACACATTTATATTGATCACTGTTGACAGAGGTGTGATAAATTTCATTGGTTTAATTGGTTTTGTCAGGTACTGTCAGTGCAAATGTTTGCTTCACTTATATTTATTAAAGCTGAACAGTCACACAATTGAGGAGACCTTTTTAGAAAAAAAAATACATTTGGAGCTGAAGCAATCTTCATGTTAAGATCTCAGCAAGCATCACAGGCTCTTTGCAATTCACAGTGTAAACAAACAGAAGAGCTCTTCAAAGGCTGAGACTTCGAACATAATTGGATAGGAAATGGAGCCGGGGCTGAGCCAATGTTTTTCAGCCTTTTTCATCTCCTGTTAGTGATCCCAGAAGGCTGAAAAGCTGGACAGGTCCTCTATTGAAGAACTAAATTGTTAGATTTGTTGTTGTTTTTGTTTGCTTGCTTGATTGTTTCTCATACAGTGCTGCTCCTCTTATATTTTCTTTATCTTTTTTTTATAATTAAAGTATATTATGATGTTATCTGTTATTTTCACATGTGTGGGTGGAGTGGTTTAAGCTGCAACCTTATCTATTTATTTATATTTTTTTATATTGTAACTGTCTACTTTCTGCATTTTTGTGCAGAATAAATAAACTGCTGTGGGAAGTCGGTGTCATCATTTTAAAAAATCATTGTTTCAAAAATGTGGAAAAAAAACAAAACAGGATGACCTTGTTTAGTTACAAGGTAATTGTAGTCATTATGACAGCCGGCTGGTGAGATCTATTCCTGGGAGGTCTGAGTCCAGAAACCTGTCCAGTCTGTGGTTCTGAAGAGTGTTCAGCAGAGAATTAGGGATTTGATGTTTCCTATTATATCCCATTCAGACTTGTCATAACAGAGATAGTTTTACTTTAAAGAAGTAAAGCAAAAGGTCAGACCTTTTTAAGGGATAGTTATTAATACAGGGCGATATAGCATTAAGTACCTGTGTATAAAGTAACACCATACATGTGTGTATGTATATATTTGTGTGTGTGTGTATGTGTATGGATAATAAAATGGCACCGTCCGTGTGACAATATATTTTTTCAAAACTCATAAGAACTAAACAGTATTTTTAGTCTTTTTTTATAGTTGAAGTAAATGTTTATCAAATAATGTTTAATGTTACAAGTAGTCGGGATCCCTTCAAAGCTTGGTTCTGCTGAAAAGTTATGATCAATTATTATCTTACCTGTTGTAGATAGCTTTATGTGTAGCCTTACTCTGAAGAAATATTTTTATTTACACAAAATTGTAGTAATAGTAATCTTCTGTCACATAAAGAAACCCCAGTATTGGGGGAAATCATCATGTAATGCAACATCAACAGTAATGTAAAGGTTTATATTTTAAAATAGTTGAGCAATTTAAAGACTGAAGAAGTTTTAAGTTGGCAGAAATTTGCTTTACTTTTCCCCATTCAAACTAACTTTAAAATAAAACCATTCAAAAAGCTATCGACAGCAGGTAAGATATTGTTTAAAACTTTTCTACAGAAGCCCAATTTAAAACTTCAACAATCTGATGGAAAAGTTTCATGGCTGAGTGCACTTCAGTTCTGAAAGGGTTAATATAAAAACCCCGAGGCTAAAAGCACTTTAGCACCTGTTTCAGAGCAGGATGAAATAAGTCACCTTGGTATTGTACATTCTGCAGTGTTCACGCCTGTTAAATAATCCAGTGAAACATCTTTTTTTAAAGCTGTCAGAACTGATAATTGAAAGGATGGAAACAAATCAAAACAATAAGGACAAGGGCTTCATGTTCAACAAGACTTTCTGGCTTCTGTCTGCATAGTTTAATAAATCACTGATCCTCTTGCAGCAAATGGGCTTGACTTTCTGTTTCAGTTGATCTTTTTTTAAATCAATGGCTCATTAGCACATTTTGCTGTTTTGTGGAGTTGATTGAGTTGAGGTGCAGAAAAACAGAATTTACTGCAGAAATCATTCATGATCCCCTCGTCAGTTGTAAGAATAATGAGCAGACAGTAATCAGAAAGGAAAATACAAACTGATGTCTGAAGCTCTGAGTAAAAGGTTATGTTCAAAGTAAAAAAAACAGATTAAGTTTGAGGTGTTCATTTTCTAGAAGAACCTTAAATCAAATGAGTATTTGGCCTAATTACTTTTTCTTTTTTTTTACAATAGGTGATTTGCTTTGGCTTTTAGTTATTAAAATACTTAATTTTAATTGGATAAGCATACTATTGATGCCTTTTAAACATGCTTAAAATAATTTTACAATAATAACAAAAATGCATTTATGAAATCGGCATTTTTATTTCTCTGCAATATTTTCTTTTTTTCTTTCTTTCTTTCTTTCTTTCTTTCTTTCTTTCTTTCTTTCTATTTTTTAATCTTAACTACCAGATGTCAGATTTCAATGCTGCGCAGCTTAGAAGACCACATGAGACTTAAAGAAAGATCATTTAAAGAAAGAGACAAAAAACTGCAGAAAAGTTTCTTAACCTTTAGTTTGAGATGTAGTTTGATGTATTTCTGTTGGCAAAATGTAAATTTCAATTAAAAATGTATCCTTTAAACGAAATATTAAAAAACTAGCAAAACATATTGCAACCCGGTAAGTAATGGTTGTGTACTCTGTAAGCACTGGGTACATATTTTAATTCATACCAGACTGAATTATATATTTTTACCAAAAATGTGTTTAAAAAATAAACAAAAATTTGGGGGGACAATTTTATTTATTTATTTATTTTTCCAAAAAATTTAGCATCTATGTTGCTATATATTATGAGTTCAATTATAATTCCAAAATTATTTTTTCCTTTTTGTTTCCACACATCCTGTTCCTTGAGAAAGCCATAGAGAAATCAAACAGATTGACAGATTTACGTTGCACATCAGTGAAACTTCTTTAATCAGAGTCAAGTTAGAAGCAATGCAACAGCGTGAACGCAGTCCATCATAAGAGACAAAGTTATTTTATTTCAGTGAATCATTTCAACCATAGAAAATGTTTTCATTTACATCCCATCATGGATCGATCAGCAGCAGCTTCACACTAACACGATTCCTTTAGCCTGGATTGGCTGAGTTTCAGTCACCAGCTGGGAGGGATACTGTTTGGCAGAGAGGATTAGGCAAGTTTTTCATGTGCACAACCCACATACTCATACTGCTCATGTTCCTTACAAATGTGGCACCATTTAAAAGGGAAATTAACAGGCTTTCCAGTGATATAAGATTTTTTCTTTTTTAATAACAATCTACCAAACATAAATGTCCTTAATTTGTATGCCAAGTATGTATGAGGTGGTGCAATATAATGTTTTATGATTGACTTAAAAGCTTAAAAGTAAATCTCAATTTACTTAAGGGGTTAGTCAAGCTCCCAAAAAAAATAAATAAATAGGAAAAAATTCAAACCAATCTGGCACATTTACCAAGAAAATGTTGTTTGACCCACCCAGTTAAATGAGTCAGACTGAAGTCATAGTAAAAAATGCTTGAATGAACCCTAAACCCAGAAACTCAGTTTCTACATCTTTTATAATATTATTGTTTTTGCAGAAATCAACTCAGTTGTTCACCCTTCTCATCTTTTTCCGTTTATATTTTTTTTATTATTTTTATGGATTGCTAATGAATACGAAGTATAGATTTTTGCTCCTAGTTTTCCATGTTAACTCAACAAGCTATTTCTAAGTACACTGATGAACTTTCGCTTGGTTTGTTAAATCTTCAGAGTTTATTGATTTGTTGTCTTTAACTTGTGTTTTTTTTCTGTCATATCTGCCTTTTTAAAATGCCAAATCAAACATAAAAACATAACACTAACACTAAATTATCTAAATCTACTCCTATGTTATGCTAAACATAGTAGATGTGTCTATATATAATAGAATATATATATATATATATATGTACACACACACATTTATGTATGTATGTATTTTTTTCTGAATTGGAACAGATGCCATGCTGCTGGTGGCACAGAGGCTCGAAGGGCCTTTCAACATTGAGTCTGTCATGGATCCCATTGATGTCAAGATATCAGAGGCCATCATGAATATGCAAGATAACAGTGCCCAAGTCTCCTACAGGGTAAGTCAAGGAACAAAAAGTTGCTCAGCAGACAGACAGATGAAGCCGGTCTTCTTTTCACAAACTCAAGGAAGGAGCTTGCTGGTTGGTATTTAAGGTGTGTAATACAACAGGTTCTAATTTTCTTTAAGTTTAGGTCATGTCTTTGAATTGCATGTTCCAGTTTGGTCATTTAATCATAGTTCAACTAACAGTATTTAATGTGTTTCCTGTGTTTAAGTGCATTTTTCTTTGACCACAAAATTGTAGTTAGAAAGAAAAAAAAAGTGGTTGTGAGGAATATTTTTCTTCCTGCTCTGATTTGGATGCCAGTTCCCAGTCGAAGTCTAATGTTTTGTTGGTTTTCTCATGCAACACATGCAGTTTTGTTTAGGGTTTAACTACGTGTGGTGTTTTCCCCAAAAGCCTGTAAAAACTAAACTGAACCACCTTAAATAGCATCGGTCACAGCTCCTAACTAACTGACTTATAAATGTGGTCACCTTGTGTTGACTTAGAGCACACTGGTGGTGTGGGGAGAATGATTCACAGGATCTTTAGAAAAAAAGAAAAAGCATGTTTTCCCTATTTTCTGCAACCAAACTCGCTCAAACCGCTGACAGCTGTGTGCCCGTGTGTTTTTTGTAATTGCAGGTTTTTCAAGGCTGTGGCCAGCCCAAACCTGCAGGAATCACGAGGTCCACTCGTGGTGTTTCGGATGTGTTCAGCGCCCGCTTCAGGCCCTACAGTCCGGAGGAGCCACCCACCACTGCAGCTGGCACAAGCTTAGACCGGCTGGTAAGGACACAAAGCTGATGCTACTGTTTTCAGGCGAGACGCGCAGACTCAGAGTAAACATCATTTGTCTTTCTGTCTTGACACCGTTGATTAAAGCGGTTGATTTGCCACCGTATGCCCCCGCAGCCGGAAATTAATTCTTTGTACTTGTCCTCCCGCTCAGGCCCCTCTATCGATTTGTGTTTGTTAACAAATCAACAGCTTTACCCCCAAAAGGGCAGAGGAAGGTGTGATGCAGTGTGATCAGCACCCTTCTCATCTCTGTGTACTTGGCAAACAGAAAAGCAAAGAAAAAAAAAATGGATAAAGGGAGATGGATAGATTTTGTGCGGCTGACCACACATATCATTGCCCTGAAGCTCGCCTTCATTTTGAGTCAGATCATCAGGATGTTTGTTCAATAGATTCTTGGATCGGGTTAAAGGTTTTCAATAGACACACAATCCAGTTTGAATTAAACAACAACTTTCAAAGCACATCGTTATAATATACTAGTATTTATAATTTTTATATGAGAAATTAAATAATTTGTGCTGTTAATTATATCTAACGCTTTTAAAATAATAAATTAGATATTTGTTGCTTTAATAATAATTTGTTTTTGCCCATTTTAATTCCTTCCCAAACATCCTTGATGTCTTCTGAACAGCAGCTGCCTTTTATTTAGTTTTTTGTATCCAATAATTATTTTTTTCCATTTACACTCAATTCAATTAATAAGGATTTTTTCTGTTTCCTTGCTTTTTTATGCTGCATACCAGAGGATTGTGTGGAGAACGATGCAGCACAGTGTAAGATTTAATATTTTATACTCATGTTTTTGTTGAGTCTGTTGTTTTTGTACTAATTTGCGCTTTAGGACTAAAAAACAAGTTATGTTTTAATGTAGGATCATTTCGGAGTTATTGGACTGTAGTCGCATCATTTCCAGGAAACAATCAGTGGGACTTGTTTGTCCTGGCAAATTAGCATCTGGTGTGACAAACACATTTTCATTTCAGGTGGGATTCGGTGTTGCACCAGCTGAGAGTTATAATGTTGCAGCTGAGATTTTAACAACACAGGTGCTGTTGGACACACGGTGTCCTTTAGCAGGCCAAGACTTTTTTCGGAAATCTAACGTGCACTTTTGTCATCCACCATACTGAGTCACCTCCATGAGCTGCACTGTAAGACTGAACATGTTTGTAGTAGTATTAAAGTAGTATTAAACTCATTTCCCAGTTGCTCCAGAAATTCTGACAAAATTCATGATTTCCCCAAGTCTTGGACTAAGTTTTGTCTCTCTCCAAATTGCTATCTGTAAAAGTTCTTTCGAATAAAGCAAATATCCAATCCAACTTTATTTCTAAAGCACTTTCTGCACCGCAGCAGACCAAAGTGCTGTACAGAACCAACATCCCAACACAGCTCATACAAAAAACTCATTCAAACATAAAACACCACTGAAAGTAAGTAAGTAAATAAATAAATAAAAGCAGGAAATAAAAACAATAAAATGCCTAAAACCTCATTTAAAATTTACAAGAAAAACAAGAAAGTTTCTACAAAAAATAAATACAATACAACCCCTTACACAGTGTCAAAAGCCAAGTGGGTTTTAAGACGAGTTTTAAAGACAGCCAGTGAAGAATGACATTTGCCTCAGCATTAGAAATAGGTTACAGAAAATAATAAATTGCTATTTGACTGGCCTCAAAAGTAGAGATGTCCAGATACCAATATTTTTCAAACCAAGTATAAGTACTTCAGTTTGGGTACTCGCAGCTACCAATACGGAGAACTTACTGAGTTAGAACTTAAACATTACACAATGACTTTAAAAACACAGTTTATATTTAAACCTAAGGTTCTTTACATCCCTACAGCCCCTCTGACTGGATCAAATCAAATATACAGCATTATATATTCTATTGAAACACAAAATTGTTTCTCTCAACTTGTATAATATTCTTTAACGTGGAACTGATTAACTTTACACTTGAAATGCAAACTGTAACACATTGAATGGAGTATCGATACTAGTATTGGTATTGGCTCTGGGTATCGGGGCAGCTTGTACTTGTAAAAATGTTGGTATCTGAATCGAGAGACTGCTACTCAAAAGTCATGATGGCAAAAAGAAGTTGCAAGCGTATTTAGATTGGTCCAGTTTGTCACCTGTCAAAATCCTTTCAGCTAGTACTTTAACTTGATTACTAATAGTTTGCCAAATTAAAAAAACAAGAAGCAAACATTTTGAATTTACCCTCTCAGAGCTAAAACAGGCACTTCCCTGGTAGATTTAATAGTTACAGTGGTGCATTTTCAGTAAAATGTCCATTCTGGTCACAAATAGCTGTATAAGCATGGCTACAGCAGCTCAGTTCAATGATGCAAACTTATTTTTACACAGATTAACTAAATAAGATTACAAGAGCATCAAATTGAATTATCAACCTGCCTGATTTATGCTCATCAGACTGCAAGACGCTGATAATTATGTTTCTATAACAGTCAGCATGTATCAGTGGTGAAAGAAACTGACTTGTCATTTGATTCTTTCTTTCTTTCCGTTGTTTTATTTCAGAATCAAAATCTATGAGCCTGTAGATTTAGACATGTTTAATGTGAATGTTGCTGGAAACCAAAAGAAGACATAAAGTCAATATGATTTTCCCGATTTAGCACATCTTTGCATCAACCCCAGAGAGTAGTTTAACTACATTATGCTATCATTATTATTGAAGGAGGAGGAAACTTTATTTATTCAGGCAAACTAAAGAGATTCAGGCAGAACAAATCCCAGGACTGATGGACATTTTTCCTGAAAAAACTAATAATATTAATATTAATATTAATAATAATTAAAATTAGCTTTTTGTGGGTGAACAAAGATGCAAGAAATCCTCCAGAAGACATATTTTTACCAATATTCTGTTAGTGGTTCATTTGAACCAGAAACAGTAGACATTGAGGATTCAAAAGTAAATCAAAAATTGTCATTTTAAGAGTAAATGTTGCAAACTAATAGACTGAATATTAACCAAAAAATGTTTTAATATTATAACACACTAACTAGGAAGAATAATCTCACATTTAGATTTTCATAATTTGTTTTCGCCTCCATTTACTCATGATAGAAACGTTTTACATTTCAGCTTCACTTTGATACATAAATGGTCTTTGAAAACTCTGCTTCAAACATTTATTTATTCATTTACTAAAACTTTACCAAAGCAGCCGGGGGGGGCCAGGCCTCAGTGTTGAGAGCAACATCTACCAGCTCCCACTGCAGCTCAGAGACATAACCCAGAGAGTCCTGGGTCAACCTCCATATTTTCATCCATCTGTCTTGTTGTGTCTCAACTACCTCCCCCTGAATGTGGAGTAGCTTTCAGACCTCCTGCAGTAAAAACTCCTTTCAGCCATGTGCATTTGCATTTTTCTTCTTTAGGTTATGATCCACAAAGCCCAATAAAACATAAGCTTTGCCTTATGGCTCAGCTCACATTTTGCAAAGTGTCAAATATCTGTCTTACCCCCATGCTTTGCTTTTTGTGCTTCAGCATCATTGTTTCATCAAGTATTTGTGTCATTTATTATAATTTGTCCTTCACCTTGACATTTTAATGATTGGCAACATGTTACTGTAGTCAAAATTCTCTAAACTTTTTTATTTTTAGTTAGGGTCTCTACAAAAAGTATTAGTTCTAGTATATATCAGGTGGCCTTTTTGCAAGCATTGATTATTTGTGTGTGTGTGTGGGTAGTACTGAGAGTTGCAAAGTCTCTCACATTGTTGTTATGATATTATGCCTAAAATCTTCTGCCAAGTAAAAAAACTAAACAGAAAACTTTTTTCTGTCTTTGACATTACAAGACTGCATAAAATGTACCATCATTTAATAATGCATTAATTTTATATAGTGCTTTTCTAGACACTCAAATATGCTTTACATTATATATTCATACACACATTCACACACTGATGGTGGTAAGCTACATTGTAGCCACAGCTGCCCTGGGGCACACTGACAGAAGCGGGGCTGCTATGCTGCACCACCACCAGCAGGCAAGGCAAGCGAAGTGTCTTACCCAAAGACACAACAGCAGTGTTTCCATCAATGTTTTTTATGTGCATTTTGAAGTATCACATTAGAAAAGATTATTGCACCAGAATGATTGAAACAAAGGGTATCAATTAAATGTATAAGCACTGCCAAATAAAATAAACTTTTATCAGTAGAAGTAATATAGAAACTGATGAAACTTGGTGCTCATCCAGCCAATGCCAGTATTGTTGTGTAGAGTAAAAGAAAGTCACAATGTTTTTTGGTCAGCATTTAATAATATCTGCTGCAGCTGGCAAAAGTTTATTCAGACAAACACACACACAAAAAAAAGAAAACAGTGAAAATGCTGAAATCCTGTAACACCGGCTGTTCCATTAACATTAAACTCTGCTGACTGAGGTCATTCATGTTGACTGCTACACACTCTGCTGAGAGAAAAGCCTGGATTTTATCTCAGTTTGTCAAATATGTAACAATAAAACATTGTTGTACAAAAAAGTCTACAAGTACAGCATTGCAAGCTCATGCAGAAAAGTGTGCTAAAATGCAAACCCTGGTTGTAATCTTACATACATGTGTTTCCATTGCATTAGAAGACTAATGTAATTCTGTTAAGGTTTGACACAATAACCTAAGGGAAGGGAAAATAAAAAAGTTTTCTGCTTTTTAAAAATTATATTCATATTGTATGCTGATGCAACCAAAATAATTGTTATGCTATTACAGTAAGATGAAATAGTACAAGTTCTTTTTGTTGAAAATATTGCAAGAATATTAGCCTTTTAATTCAAGGTGACAATAATTAGTAGTTAAGAAAGTGCATTTTAATCCTCAAGTAGAACAATGAAGAAATTACAGGTCATTAACAGCTGCAAAGCAGAGTATAAATGCATCATTATTTATAAATGTGGGTTTTAAATTTACTGTACCTATTTCCTTGCAGGGTTGCAGTTCTTGTTTTATACCCAATGATGAGCAAAAGTTCAAACACAAATTTTAGCTGACAGCATCTCTTTAGAGGCTTGTTTCACCTGAGAAAAATCACAATGCAGTGACTGGTTTTGCCCGAAGCCTTTCTTCAATATTCACGTCTTAACTGAAACTGCTGCTTGGTATTTATTTTTCATGCCTCTATAACTGTACAGTAGCAATATGTGTAAAAAGTGTCTGTCTTTTTCAAACAACTTTGTCATGCCTTTCATTATTTTGACAGCATTTACATCCTGCAGGAGACCTTACATATCTGGGACATGATGAGATCCCTTGCAAGAGCACATGTTTGTCGTCCCACAAACTGTCCTCGTTTACATTCTGGTGTGGTATAATTACCAGTGACAGTGATGCCACTCAGCCTTCTGCAAGTTGACAATAGTTTAAAGTGTCCTTTGATAAGAACTTCTTGTCTGGTTTTACTGTGAAGTTGGTGAGTCACAAAACGAGCAAGGGATGGCAGGGAGTGCCTGTACTCATTTCTGTTGCTTATTGAGGAGCCTGGAGGAGGAGACCCACCTCCAGCTCAATGAGCCATGACTGTTTAATTGCCTGACATTCTGTCAGAGCACACACACACACATCCTCAAAGCTCAGAGAGAAATGGAGATTTTAAAGTCCAAAGAGGGGATAAAGGCACAACGCACACTGTCAGGCTCAGAGGTACATTAAAGATAAGAAGTGGGGCTTTTAATTTGACTTTTGTAACAAGTTTTGTGCTGTTTTAATTTAGTGTAGCTTTGTACTTGCTTCTTTTTTTGTCTCCCTTGTGTAATACACAGTTTATATTTTATACACTCCCTGAAAAAAACAAGCTAAGCACACCAGAAGGAATGGTTTGATTTGGACATAATTTGGTACACATGCAGATCAACGCTGCTTATTTAAATGGTTGGATTTAACAAGGAGCTGGCACATTTAGAACAGATATCAGAAGTAAAGCGGTAGTTTAGTTTTGCAGTTACTGGAGTGTCCAGAAGTCAGTTCAATTAGCGAATGAAGGTCAACAAACACAAAGGATGCCTCTTAAAAGCATTAAACAGCATTATCAGCATTGATAGAAGGGGTTTGCATTGTGAGGGGGTGGTGATTTGTGCAAATGACATACCGCAACTTGTCAATTGAGCCTGTAGGCTTGTCAGCAACAGACAAATTCTTCAATTGAACTGCTATGTGACCCATTAAAGAACTTTTTTGCCTCAATGATGGCTGGTGCAGCATAACTATCTCACCCTTAATGCCATCAGCTTCACAACATCTATTACAGTGGTCTAGTTTGTCACAGGTTTCTTTACCCTCGGTCATGTGCCTGTGCAGGCAGAGCGATCCTATCAAAGGCCTCATGTCAATTGTCTGGTAAATTTGGAGTATAGATGGTACAGCAGCCTGATTATGAAACTAACTGGGATGTGAGGGCACCTACACATGTCATAAAGCTTCTGGTTGCTCAAGACAGACCACACCAAGGAAGGGTCATTATGTGCCTAGCATTACAGAGCCCCATCACATCCGGTCACCATATGCCACCTTGTACATTCTCTTGACAACTGGCATCAGTCGGTTTATGGGTTCACTGTCCCATGTATGGACAGACGGTCATTAGCACCAGGACAGAGATGTCTGTTTGTAGTGGTGCTGTAGCTTGGAAAAATGCATGACAACTCGTGTCCACTAATGAATCTTGGTTCTGTATTACCACAGATGATGTACATTTGTGGTGACACTAATGAAAAAGAATAAATCCTGCTGATGTTGTAGCGAGACATACTGGGGTTACTTATGGCATCATAGTGTGTGACTTCAGGTCAGCTCTGGTAATGATTCAGGGTATCCAGATGGCACAGTGCTAAATCATCTGACATCTTGTGTCTATATGCTTTACTCCTCTCAAGATGGCACCTTGATAGTCTTTTAACACATGGCACCCGTGTCTCGACTGCCTCCATCATGTTGAGGTCTTCTTGGAGGCACCGGGACTCTTTGATCTTTACCCAATCAAATATGTGGAATCAGTTCCGATGCCAATTCTTACCTAATGCTGATTTGAAGGACTTTGATGGCAAGGTACAGCATCTGTGGCCAATTTGATAAAGGATAGAATACAACACCTCTGTCACCTGTTCTTCTTAGGCTTGAACACAAGGAACAATTATAAGTGGGTGCTCTACACCCTACCAACATGGAACCAGCAGTATCCCTATACTGCCAACTCTTTTGTCCATTTGATCTATATTGTAATCATAGCAGCACAGTCACATGCCCTTTCAACATGTGTACTTTCATTTCATTTCCACCCCTCTTTTTGGGAGCTTGACTTGCTTTTGCCAGTGAGAGTACATACAGTGCTGTGGAGGAATAATGAAAACAAGACACAAAGGCGGCAAGGCAATAGACTGAACCTGCTGGGTCAAAAATTAAATCTTTGGTGCATGACCTTATGTTCATAAACTGTGTTGGCCTTTCTTTTTTGCATCACTTTTAAATTATTTTTTTGTTACATTTTGCATGAGTGAAATCTATTACAATGTTGTAGCCATTTTACAGTAATGATTTTATTTAAATTTGTATTTTATAAGACAGTAGTTTAGATAATCTCTTCCCCAGCATTTTTTGATGAATACAAAAAATTCTCCCCTGGAGAAAAAAAAAACTTTCTGAGATTACTCAGCATGCATAAGTTTTTTTTTCTCTCTTGTCTTCACACATCAAAATGGAAAATCTTCTATAGTAAACAATTTGGTCTCGCTTCTTCCTGGATAAATCTAAATTTCAGCTCCCATCTACTTGCTTGTCTCGCCCTCTTCCACAAAGCAAACATATTTGAAAGTCAACAATCAACAGTGACTTTCTAGCACGTAGTCACGCATATTCCCACATTTTCGAAAACCTACTGGAGCAATTGCAAACTGTTGTTTCAAAAAAGATAATAATAATACAAAAGTATGCTTAAAATAACTTCTTGTAGAAATGCATCTGAGCCCTGATGTTTTGTTTAGTCATTTTACCTAGAAATCCCTCAAGATGATCATGAAAGTTTGAACATAATGTAGAAAAATACTGTTAACATGGTTAGAATATTGATCTTTTTTAAATAAAGTTCATAATTTCTCATGAGTACAGCAACTTCTACCTTTTATTACCTGATATTCTAATTCTTAGATAGCTTCTACAGATAATCAATGTATTTTTGTAAATTTAGATTTTAAAGATCTCCTTAGATCTGAAGTACTGAGATAGCTTCCTGTGACATAAATATCTCTCCACTTAGAAGGTTAAATATCCTAGTGAAATAAAACATAAAAATGCATTTTCTAGCTGAGTAATTTTTTTATAGAAAATAACTTAGGGCTTGCCTTCTCACTGCATCATTAAACTATTCCTTATCTATCCTCTGAAGCGAGACTGTTAAATCAGAAAGAGGCAATCGGCTCGCTTTTAAAAAATGGATTGATCAATAGAAAAAAAAAGTTTTTCACTTATGTTTCTGTTTGCTCCATGATGTTTGTTTTTATATTTTTTCTCATTTTGCAGTTCACTTTCTTACTGTGAAGACTTTCAGGTCAATATGTCGCTAACTGTGACTGTGGGTTTTGTCTGATTTTGCCGGCTTTGTTATAGACCACTGATTTGGATAGTCTTTCTAACGTTTGCTTTTTTTAGCCAATAGGTGCACAGCAGCCTTCCGTGACTCGGAATATGATTGCTAAAGTGTGAAAGAAAGGGTGCAAAACAAACATTTTTCAGGGTTGTGATGTTTTGTTTGGTGCCATTTGTTAAATATTTCAGGGAGCACTGTGAAGTGGAAACTGTAATTTCACTTTTTATTCTCAGCTTATTTTCATATAAAGATAAACAATTTAAACCATGGGATACCATGCCATAACAGCATGACATTAGGGAAAACTGAATGCTTATGCATACTTTTTTTTTTTTCTCTCATTCTTTTCCACGCCTAAGCAAGAAACAATCCAAGAGTGGTTTGTAAGGTCAGTTGTCAGGGACTAAAAAAGAAAGAGGGAAAAACCACATCTTGTCTTTTCCAAGAGCTTGACCCTGGAATTAAATTTCTGCCATCCAGGAACATGTCAAGCCACTGAAACATTCTTGTTTGGGATACATGTAATAGAAGTAAAGTGGGCTTATCCACAGCTCCATTTTCTGTGTTGTATCTACAGGCTTTTGACCAGCAAGACATACAATTATGGAAATTCCACAAGATTGTAGCAAAACTCTTTCTAAGACCACACAAAAATAAATAGTCTAGTCGTGCATATGTGGCACAATACTTCAGAGCACTGTTTGAGTTTAACAATTCCCTGAGTTATGACTGGCACTCAAGCATGAATGTTTGAAATAAAACATGATAAAATTCAAATGAACATCCATACTTTCTGCGCCACTTTTACAATTCCACAAATGTTCTTCAACACTAATTTATTAGCAGGAAGACGTTACACTTAAACTACATGCCGACTACATAATTAGTGATGTATTTTCTGATGTTTTTATGAAATATAATGTCTTTGCAGTATGTTTTTCATCATGTATAAGGGTTTAGATTACAGATTTGATGCCAAGCTTACTATTTCTTATCAAAACAGATGAGTTTACTGATGGTGAGCGACAAGAAAATTCTATTCATAAACATGCTATTTTGATGTCCTTACCACAAATGAAAAAAAACCCTATTCAATAACATTTCTCAACAGATGTTTGACATTTTCCCATGAAAACACAATAGCTCAGCACATGTGAGCTGCTGAGTGATATGTCCTCATTCACAAACATTAACATTACTGCTTCAAAAAAAAAAACACACCACATTCAGAAGCATTCCTTACTCATGGTCTGACCACGGGTCTTTAAAGTAACATTTTTAGTTTGGTTTTAGGTCTGCTTGTTGTCAAACAGGAAACCATGACTCCGGGGTGGAGCTGCTGTTGGATAAGGTTGAATGTTGAGAGATAAGGGCCACAGGTTTCGTATGATTACCGTCTTGTAAACAACACCTGCAGAAACCCTACATAAGTAATCATCAACTGGCAATCTGGGGGCCATGCGTGGCCCTTATACTTATTCCATTTGGCCTATAAAAGTATTGAATTAATAATAAAATAAAATAAAGAGCATTGTTTACAGCACATAATAAGGCTTTGTTCACACTGCAGGCAAATGCGACCCAAATCCAATATTGTTTTTTTTTTTTTTCATGACAGTCTGAATGTAACAAATTAGATTTTTTTTTTTTTTTTTGACCCAGGCCTTTTCATTATTTGGTACTAAATCAGATACATTTTTTATGTTTTTCAAAGCAACTACAGTCTGAAGAGTCATGTGCATTGATTGATTGACTTTATTTATTATATAAATGGCACTGCATACAAAATACAGTAGCATCAATACAAATGGATAACACATTAAAGCACAAAGCTTATTCCATTGTGGTCCAACATAAATGCTGAGGAGAGTTCACACTGGAGTCTGATGAAGGTTGTATTTAAAAAAATAATGTGAACGTCCACGCAAAAAAATTGGAATTGAGCATAGCCTTATACACTTGCTTTGTGTCCAGCATCAAGTATGATTTTATTTAAAGGGGCAATAGTATGTGCATAAGCCCCCCCTGAGGTACCAAACAAACAGACAGTCTTCAGTGCGAAGAACTGCAGGATTAACCAACAGATTTATTACAGAGGGAATATTAAAAACTACAGGAAACAGCAACTTTGTAGTTAGTTTTAAGTATATTTAACCACAGAATCACTAAAATTAGTTCAGTCTGTTTTTTCACACGAGGAAGACGTCAGTGTGCGACTGCAGGATTAAAAAACAGATTTATTACTGAGGGACTATTAAAGGCAACACAAAACAGAAACTTTGTCCACTTCAGCCAAGCTGGGATCTGCTCCACGCTTCTTTTGGTTCCGTGCTGCTGGTATATTTTTGAACGCGAACATGCGAGCGGGACCTGGCCACCTTCATCTGTGATTTTATGAATGACCCGCTAATGTTTCATAACCTGACACACGTAACGGTGTGAGAGAAAAGGCTGAAGACTGGAGAACTGAGGGCTGAGGTGAGAAATGACACTGATCACTAAAAGACACTAACAAAAGCACACACAGATACAAGACCACAGATTATAACACACTACAGGATTTCTCAAACATGGACATGTTTTTGATGAGAGGATAACATAACATGATATAATTGATGATTTTACATGATATTGCCAATATTTGCTTACTATGATTAAAATTTGTGTTAAGTTGTTTTGCAGTTAGAACAGGAGTACACCTTATTTATGGTATTGTTGCCTCAAAGCTTTCATAGCAGACATTCCATCCATCCAGTTTCTTTACCCACCTGTATGCAGGGAGCTGGTTCCAACCTTCAGCAGTCACATGAAGGGAGGTGGGGTACACCCTGGATAGAATCCGTTATACGCCCACATGAGATGACCATTCTCACTCATGCCTTGTGACAATTAAGAGTTACTAATTAACCTAACAAACATGTTGTGGATCTGTGGGAGGGAAGCAGCATACCCAGAGAAAGTCACACATTAAAGAAGCAAACCTTACACAGAAAGATTTAACTGAATTTTCAAACCTCTTGCTGTGAGGGAACAGCTCTAAGCAGTGTAATCGTGTGTGTGTGTGTGTGTGTGTGTGTGTGTGGGCTGGTATTCCCTACGTTGTGGGACAGTGTTTTTGGCATACACAC
>JARVJO010000061.1:14339492-14350505 GCA_031762555.1 Cynodonichthys magdalenae | reverse complement strand
ATAATGGAAGTCAATGCAAGGTCCCCATAAAGATAGCTGTACCAGACTGTGTGTGTGTGTGTGTGTGTGTGTGTGTGAAAGCAAAACACAAAGCGCAAACAGCCTAGCAAATACAGTACCATTCACGTATTTATGTCAGCAGAAATTAAAATGGATAAAACAGACATAATAACCAGAAAAATAGCAAATTAAAGTCCTGTTCCTTTGCTGTTGGATTAGAAAAATAATGGCCTGTTTGCAAATTTTATTTACAACCTCTGCTGTAAATGTTTAGGGCAATCTTTGATGTGAAAACACTAATGGAGAACTTGAATTGAATACCAATAATTAACATGTTTATCAGTGTTTTTAGACAAATTCAGTAACAGTTTGGATCGCTGTTATATGACCAGAAACAGCAGTGAGAGGACAATATCTGCATTTTCTTTACTGTCTATCAAAAATGTCTAAACTCACATTCTGGTTGGTCTTTGTGTGTCTTTAAAATATGTCAAAAAACACAAACCAGAAACTTTTGAATTTATGTCTCAATTTGAATCTAACGACCATGAGCTCAGCATTGATTTATTTCCTTGTCAATGAAACTCTTTGTGCATTCTCCATCATCAGTTTGATCCATCAGTGACAGGAAGCAGTGACATACAGTAGATACCCTGTTAACTCGGGCTGTATCACTGCAGATGTTCAGTCATGAAGAATCAGCAGAGAAAAAAAAATAAGAAAAGGTCTTTTGTTGTTGTTCTTGTTTGTGCACAGCCATGTAGCTGACTCTCTCCTCTAACCCACTTCAAGGTGTACAATCATACAATCATCGCACACTTCATGTTACCAGCAATCAAAAATCACCTCATCCACCTGAAAGTGTAACGGTCTTTTAAACATATTACATAAAAGAAAAGCATGCACTTTTCTTGCCGAGGGCGTCTTTTATTGATTGCCTGAGTGAAAAGTCAGATCTTTTGAAGGGAGAATGAGCTATTTAAGCAAATAAATGGGAAATAGTTTGTCGCCAGTGCACAATTGTCTTGTTTTACAATTAAATATTGTGTGAAACATACAGAGTCCCACAGTGACACACCTCAGTCAGGCTGACAGGGTTTTCAATCACATGCTACTCAAAAGCTTTATGAGCTCAGGTATATAGAGAAATGCATTACACATCCTGCCTTTGTTACAGTCATTGAATACTTATCATTTACCTTATACCGTTTTCACTGACAGCAAAAAAAGTGATGCTTTCAAGGACACTAGAATAAAACTGCAAGGCCTTGCTGCAGACTGGGTTGAATAGAAAAAAAATCAAGTACTAGTAATAAAATCCTACTGAGCTAATTATATTTTGGAGACCAGTACCTCATTTTATTAATATCCCTCTTCTACAACGAAAACTCTCTGCTACCTCACCAAATTTTAGCTCAATATCTGTAAAAATGATTTAGTTATAGCCATTTTTGTTTTTTGCCCGTGTAGATTAGGGTCTCGACGGTGGGAGATGATAATAATTGAGGGAAATATCCAGGATAAATTAGAAACTAGAGACTTGAGTTGTATCTGCTGCTGACACCAGGTACCTCAGGGGAATTACAGAATGCCATAAAGGGAGTATGGTCACTTCATATGAATTATAGCTACCCAGATAAAAACACCTTATTTTAGACACATTGCAATATTATAATTTGTTGGTCATCCTGACCAGGCCTGCGGATCAGTAAAGCCTAAACAGCATGGGAGTATTATATGTGACAAAAAACTAATATCTTTTTCCGAGTTTGCAATTCCACAGTTCAATGAATATGAGCACCGGTTCAGAGTTATTATGTCCTAAAGTGTTTTCTGTGAAGTGTACAAAGGTATAAAGAGGAATAAAACACAGGGCAGGGTGGCACCTCACTGCAGCAGTTACCTCACAACATGAAGTTTTCCGGTTTAACTCTTGAAGTTTATGGTTCTCTCTAAATACTCTGGCTTCATCCCACAGTCCGGATCCAAGTGTTTTAGGTTAACCAGGGATTCTAAATTAACTTCATGTGTGAGTGTGTGGTTTCTGTGTTGCTCCTGTGATGGAGTAGTGACCTCTCACCTGTTGATAGGTTCCAGACCCCACAGACTCCCATTCTGAACAGAATTAAGTAAGTACAAAACTGAGTGACTGAGACTCATGTGATCCTTGATGTAGCTTTTAATTCTGTAATTTAATGGAAATACCAAATTCTAAATAATATGGTTGGTATCTTGTAATGCATTAGGGTCTTGAATTTTTAAAAACAAATGCATGTAGTTAAACAATATTCACATATTCAAGATTTTCTGATTTAACTGAACTAAACTTGGCACAAAAAGTAAGGGAATTTGTGTTTGGTAGGTTATTTATTTGTTGTAACAATGCTTCTTGGCAATACATTTTATACTGTTAAAACCTGTTAATTTCCCTTTTAAATTGTGCCACATTTGTAAGGAACATGCATTTGTGGGATGAGCAGTAAAAGTAGAGTATGTGAGTTGTGCACATGAAAAAATTGTCATATCTTCTCTGCCAACCAGCTTATTTTGTTTTTGCTATTGACACTTGTTTTGAGCTTCTGCTTCCAGGTGCTGCCAATCAGGTGCCTGGTCGAATTCCCTTACTTTTTGTGCTAAGTATAGTTTTGATTCCATTTAAAGTATTTTGTAAATCACCCAAATGAGTCCTACTGTCTTGTTCTGATTTTCAAATTGGGGACAACCTAGGATTTTGTGTTTTCCCCAAGAACTTTTAGACATGTGGTGGGGGAAGATGGGATCGAACTACCAACCTTCTGATTGGCAGATGATTGTTCCTTCCACAGAGAAACAACCTTCCTACACTACAAAAGTAAAGCACGACTTTGTATGATAGCAAGTGTATCGGAACCATATAGTGTTTGA
Organism: Cynodonichthys magdalenae; assembly: GCA_031762555.1. Lineage (NCBI taxonomy): Eukaryota > Metazoa > Chordata > Actinopteri > Cyprinodontiformes > Rivulidae > Cynodonichthys > Cynodonichthys magdalenae. The sequence continues at coordinate 14,347,601 of JARVJO010000061.1, read as the reverse complement.
GAATCATACTACAAATATCACTAAATAGAACTAATTCCTTGTATTAAAATCTAATATTGATGTAGGAAAATGCATGTGTCAAATATGCAGTAGGGATAAAAACAATGCCTTTCAACTGCAATGCAGTGAAAATATTTTTCATTGGATCGCATTTTAAAACAGAAGCACAGTTTGAACACCTACACATATTCAAACAAGTGCTAAGGTATTAAAATTTGTTTGCTTGCGTGTTTGTTTTGTTCCGTTTCGTTTGGCTTTTACTTGCAGGCTACCATAAAAACACTAAGTTCAGCCTAATTACTGCTTTTTTCTTCTTATTTATTACTTTTAAGTTGATTTCAAACAGTCAGCCACCATCTGTAGGGACCAGAAGTATATCCCCTATTTTTCCCTGTGAACTAATGGTGTTGCCATGCAGGCACTGCTGCTTTTCATATGTGTCAATATATTAATGAGGTACGTTGGCCCCATTACGCTAAAGGCTTCCTGTCTCTCCTGGGAACAAGGGCAGCAGGGAGAAGGCAGGCTTGCTGGTGATTGCTCTGTTTTCCACAGAGCATAGTTTCCTTTAATCATCCCTCTTTTTCAAACTTCTCCTGTCGTAGCCTCGGGGGCGAATCACGTGCATAAACTCAACGTTGTTTCATCAATATTCTGTCATTTTTCTTTTCACTCTGGGATCATTGTGTGATACATTTTGTGCTCTCTGTGATGAAGCATATTGTCAAAGTGTGCGGTTATCATGGGACTGAGCAAATAGTTGGAGGTTGTAATATTTAAATGGGCCACAGGGTCCAGTCCTGTTCTCTGCGAGACTGCTGCACGAGCAACAATACAAAGCAGTTTGTCAAGAAATTAAAACAATTCCTGCTCAGAGTCAAGTATGAAATATAGACAAAGCCTTAATGAGGTTGTTTATCTTATACATCGGAGTAATGACTCATCTCAAGTGAAGCGTTATTTTTAATGTCTATAAATTCCCATAGAGAACTTAACACCAAAATTTGTTACTAAGAACTTGTGTGATCTGTTAGCACTCAGAAAATGGGATAGGAAAGTTGTTGAGCTACTACTGTAGTTCACTATCTGTAAAATTACCTTGATTATAACCATTTTTGTGTTTGATAAAGTTGATTAAATGTAGCAGCAATCATATATCAGGTTGATTCCAAAACTTAATCAGTTGTAGACATTTATTCAATGATTATTTTGTAAGACTTCATTAGAATTTGTCATAATGTTAACGCCAAATGTTTTGAACAAAATTCTTATGATCTTTCTGTGTTTGTATTACGTTTTGTGAATGCCGTTCAGCTACAACCAGACCAATCTTTAGGTCAGAATTTTAAAAATTGACAGAGTTGGAGCCACTGTTGTGTGTTTGTTGAAGTTGATTAGCTGTGGCAGCCATCTTGAATTAAAGAATATTAGATGTTCATCCAAAAATTGATTTTTGGAAGTTTCAATAAAAACCATCAGCTGATTCATGAAATATTTTGCTAACAAACACATAAACAAAGTACATAATCACTTGCCTTTTATGGCAGCAGGCAATAATAAACCTTAAACCACCAAAGATGCTGGCTTGTAATTATGCATTTTATAGTTCGTTATTTTTAGAGCTAGTTCCTTTTTCACTGTACTCAAAGAACCCAACATCACGTAGTATGAAAGGCACGATGAATTGTTTCTCCACAACAGTTTTGAAGATGGCTAAAAGGAAAGTTATCCCTTGAGGGGGGTGACAAAATTAAGAGCTTAAATTCAGTTTAACTTGCTTTCTCACTGAAGTACAGAAGTAAACTCAATTTGACAGCATCATCAACAAATTCTGTATAATCTACTTGTTTAATTGCATCAATGCACAATACAGCAGTTCTAAAATGAATATGTGCAACACTGATAGACATTCAGTCCCTTTCATGCTGCTTCAGCAGTGTCATTCCCACTGTTTTTTGAAATACCACTAAAGCTGGATTGAACAGCATTTTTCTTTTGTGTGAATCCCAGGCTGGAAATCAAAAGACGTGCAAGATAATAGCCAGTTTTAAACAACAATAGAAATTCCTTTTTGTTATGTATTTGCCACAAAATAACAGACTGATGGTTGAGCCACCAGGAGATGTAAGAAAAGCACAGTGATGCTTTTGTTCAGATGTCCATATCAAATCATGTTGCTGAAAAGCGCCGTGGCAGACATATAGAAGGACATAATCAGAGATAATTAAGAAAAACAAAATTGAATAAAGCACAGTGTCCTGCAGAATGAATTGAATTACTCATAAACACAACGTCAGTGGATGGAATCCATCGCTGCTCTGTCACATCACTGTATCCATCACACACGATAAACTGCAAGGTGACGTCTTTCCAGTCTCATCTGTAAAGTCAGAAAGAAACATATTTGTTTTTGCTCTCTTGTTGATGGATATTGATTGGAAGAACAGACCACATCTTTATGCACTCTGAAAGTTACCTGCAGCAGCTCTGCCTGTCACCGTTGAGGTGAATGTTTGGAGACAAGGACAAAAGGGGCACAGCAAAGCGGAGACAACTGCTTTGCAAAACATTATCACAGGGGCCATTCACATTCACTGCTTTATTGTAGCCACTTTTTTTAATATGCTAAAAGTGCTTCAGAGCCAGATGGCAGGTCTCAGTTGAGAGAATCTGCTGTTAATGGGTTGACATGAACCATTGGGGAAGACTTTTTTAGGATGGGTTTGATGGCTAACTCTGGAGATGAACAACCACAGGGCCTATATCTCTGAATACATAACACTGCAGCAGCCTTGGAGCTCTGCAGCAAGTCAAAAGAAGTTTTATTTAAGCCCATTTAAAACAGTGACCAAAGTGCTGTTTATAAAAGTGAAGCAATAGCTAAAATGGCCCAAAAAACATAAACCAATTTGGTATACATGTAAAAAAAAGTTATAAAAACAACAAAACAGAGAACTTGCAACATGCATACTGAAAAAAAAAAACAACAAATGCATACGTATTTTTAAGTTGAGGTTTAAAAACAAGAGTTGAAGCCTGCCTAATATACAATACAATACAGTATAGATAATTGGCTCCATAATTTAGGAGCAAAAGCTGCAAAGTCTCGATCACCTCTATGTACCACCCTGGTACAACTAATGGGCACAGAAGGTGGCAGAAGGTCAGACAGAAATGAAATGCCTTATAAGTCAACAATAAAATGTTCTTAAAACGAACAGGGAGTCAGTGAAGAGAATTGAGCACAGGCTTTATTATCGTCCTCGCTTTACTGACTGAATAACAGTCAAAAAGTGGTTTAAGTGGAAAAGCAGAATAGTCCTTATTAACACTAGATCATCTGAGTAACTATGAAAAAGAGATGTTTTCTTAAGGTTGAGACTAAGAGGATTTATCCATTTTATTTGTTGATTTTTTAAACTATACTTTTCTTTTTTTGATTGGTGCCTCTCTCCAGCAGTCACAGGGTCCACGAGACAAACAACCTTTCACGTTGACTTACACTTAATGACAATTTAAAGTTACCAGTAACATGCATGTTTTAGATCTGTACATGGACAAACACATGCAAACATGAAGAACACGTAAACTCCACCCAGAAAGGCCCCAGGCCCCCAGGTCAAGAAGCCATTATGCGACCTCACTGAAATATGACAGCTTTGACCACTATCCCGCTGTGCCGCCTAAAGGGATTACATAAATAGAAAATAATATCGGCCTAAGAATAGAACCATGGGGAACTCTACAAGAGACTAGCTGGAGAAGAAACAGATTCACAGAGACTCATCAGAAAAATCAGATTTGACAACTAAACCTGAACCTTTCTAACAGTGCCTTCAGTGCCACAGAGCTCCAAAGGAAAGCATTAGTTTTATAGGTTTGTCTCATTCAACAATGTAACTGAAACAAGAATGTGATGAAAAGACAGAGTTATTCTTACTACAGCCATCCTGTTCAGGACAAATTATTCAGCTGGCCCTCAGACTGGTCACTGGTCTTGGACAGACGTGCGGTATGGCCAAGGTCTTGGTATGAGCAGGACCGACTCCCTGACCTCAGTAACTGAGATGCAGAAAGAATGCTGTATTCGTATCAAGTGAAAAACTATTTTAACGCAGACAGGAGAGGCTGCCAGGGAAAACAAGTTGATCGAGGAGTTGTCTGGCCCTCGTGGTTTGAGCGGTAGGACCTGCTGTCAAGTCTGTGATTAGATTGAACTCCAACTCGCAGCAGAGGGGATAGGCTGACCTCCTGCAGATTTGTGCATAGCAAAGAATTGGTAATTTTAACAAGGCAGAACTCTTCTTAACATTAATGAGCTGAAGAAAGCGGCATTTTGCTCTGCGAAAGAGAAAATCAGATCACTGATCACTGTTGGTCAGTTTCCCTACGAGTGCAGGGTGTGTGTGTTTCCAGATTAAAAGTTCAGACTAAATGTTTCCTTTTGTTCATTCACAGTTACAAAGCCCATCCATAGCATCATCCAACTCCTCAATAAGAGCATTGTGCTGTTGCCAGGAGTGTGACAGCAGCTTCAAAGCGAGTGACATGTCTGCTTTTGATCTGAAAATAAGCACAGCCGTCTAAAAGACCGTGGTCAAAGTACCGTTTACTCACATTTATGCTCTAAACTGAAAGATGCTGCACAGCCACCAGGCATAGATCATCAATCAACCAAATGTGCAGACAAATAAGTTGGAAGCTGAATGTTGTACCCAAATGCAAAGCCTTAAAGTCTGCTGACATCATTATCTCTGACTCATTGGGTTGTTTTTAGAAATGATTATTCTCTAAATACTTCCTTGCGTCCATTTAGGTCGGTAAACATTTCATTACATAAATAGGCAGGCTGTGATGAAAGCAGGTTTATAGGTGAGGCTGTGTTCGGATCAGCTTATCTGTGCAAGTCGTATTACAGCAGTGGTGCTGAATTTATCACTTGTGATTTGGTGCCATTAAAATAAAATGGTTGCTATTTGTTTTTAATTAGAGCGAAATGAAAAAAATGTGTTCATGGTTAATAAATACCCTTAAATACTTTTGTTTACTATAGATGTTAAAAGAACAGAGGGAAAACTGGCTGTACCTTGAAGAGAAATCCTAGGTTTTATTCACAAATCGTCTCTGAATTGGGGTTCTGCCTTTGGTTCACGGGTCAGCTGGCCATGAAACCTTCACTTTTTCTTTGGACTAACGTAACGGCAGAGAGCGAACCGAGAGGAGAGACAGAGCGAGGAGGTAGACGGAATGAGAAAAACACAATGAAATTATTTATGGTTCATGACAGGAGGCAAGAAAACGAGGTATACGAAGAAAAATAAGGCTGAGGAGGAAGAGCAAGAATGGGCTAGAGTACATCTTTCAGCAGATTTTTCACCCTCGAGCTGTACTGGAGTATAGGAAACTCAGTTAATACAAACTTTAAAACAAAAACATTTATAGAAAACTTGTGTAATTCTGCTATTTAATTAAATCCCATGTAAAGGTTAAAATCAAAACTAAACTTTTTGCACCAAATCTGCATTTACCACCAACCTTCATTGTTTCCTAATTATTACTATTTACTTGTTTTATTCCATCTATCCCAATAAGAATGAATAAAAAAACAATAGGAAACATATTGACTTCTGTCTCCAAATGTGGACAAGTCTGTCAGAACTCAGTAAGAAACTTTTATAACTACATTGTCAGATATGTAAGAAGTTAAAGAGTACTTTAAAGATGTAACCATTTATTTTTAATATACGTCTATGAAAGCAGAGGCTCAGTTGGCAGAGCTGTTGATTCTCAGCAAGAAGGTTGTCAAATCCCAACCTGGGACCTTTCTGGATAGAGTTTACATGTTCTCTTGTGCATGCGTGGGTTTTCAAACATAACTTTTAGGCTAATTGGTAACTCTTAAATTATCCTTAGGCGTGAGAGAGTGAACGGTTGTTTGCCTCTATGTGGTCCTGTGATGGACTTGTGACCTGTCCAGGGTGAACCCTGCCCCTCACGCAGTGACTGCTGAACATGGGCACCATTGACCCCCGAGACCCTGACCCCGGATTTACACTAGATGCGGCTCCACTCTGCTGCGCTGCGTTGCGTTGAGGGAGCGTGTGCAGGGAGGAGATCCAGCGATAAATCCAGTGATAAATGTGGAAGTCAGAGGAAAAACTAGTTAATTCCATGAAAGACGAACTCCAAACAGCTAAAAACATAGACATAAAGGATTTTGATATCTATGGTTGAAACTGTATTGCTGTCGCCTTTTTGAAACTTCTAATTTCAAAATAAAATCCACGTGTATCGTGTGTGTTCACATGTGTTTCATGCTACATGTTTCCATCTGCTTCCCAAACAGAATGATACATTCTGACAGCATTTGTGTAGAAATATATCTAAATATTTATTAATATAGCTGGGATTTTGGCAAAATTAGTCTGCCTGTGGTGACTTATTCTGAAACGGATGTTTTGCTCATTCCTTTTCCTGTTGCTGCAACATGATCTATGTAGATTGACTCCTGAGCGTCCAGCAAAAATAGGATCGGATCTAATTTTGGCCGATCGCCATCCGCTCACGGTCGGACCACAGCGGAGCGGAGCTGAGACGCATGTAGTGTAAATTAGGGGTGAAAGGAAATAACGGGTTAAGATAATGAATCTTTAAAGGCAGCTAAATATGCAATTTATTTTATTTTACTTTATGAAAAAAGTATTGCCAATAGAACATGCAAAAGACAATAGAAAGAATGAATTGAATTCAGAATACTATTTATTTATTTATTTATTTATTTTTTATACCATGCCATACTGGAGTCTTGATTCAGTGTGCCGTTTGCTTATGTGTTTCAAGTGGGGGGCCACCTGGACAGGTCTCCAGTCCATCACATGTTCATGTAGAGACAAACGAGACAAACAGCCAGTCACCCTCTCACTCACTCACACCTTTGTGTCAGTTTAGAATTACCAAACAACCTAACATGTATGCTTTTTGATCTTTGAGAAAAAACTGGAGTCCCTGAAGAAAACCCACTTGTGCCCTACTTTAGATTCATTCTTGTAGCTCACAGAATTGAACTTATGCTCGATCAGTGGATCACCAGAGAGCTGGACTACAAAGTAAAGGAAACAGATCTATGGCCGGCCATTTTAACATAATGGCTTTGTCTGACCATCTGTAATTAATAACTGCATTTTGACTATCCTGAACAGTAATTTAAGATATCTTATGGATCTGTCCTGATGCATCTCAGTAATCCAGGTAGAAAAATAAAATAAAAAAATAAGTAGGTCCTCTGGACGGGTTCTTCTTTAATGAAATGTTTCATCTCTCCTCCAAGAAACTTCTTCAGTCTGAGGAGTTTCAGGTGAACTCAGCCTTATAAGCACTGCCTCCACATGGAGGACAAACAGGTTAGTCACATGAAAAAGAGGGCCATCAGCCAAACAATGGGTCGTTAGTGCCTTGGTTGGCTCTATTGTTCATAGTGAGTCATGAGCCCCATCACCTGACAATCGTTAGGGCCCTGATTCACACCTTTTGCTCACAGGGGGCTGAGTCATACTTGCAATAAAAGCATTGTAGGAGGGGGACAACTGGACCTGAAGGCCTCCACCCCTGCCTTTACTCCTCTCTCAAACCAACATTCCTCTCTGTCAAGGATGAGAACCTCTTCATCTCTGAAAGAGTGACTGCTGGCCTGTAGATGAGTTTAAATTGCAAAGTCCTGGCCTGGTGAATTTGCTCGTCGGTGCTGACTCATTCTTTTGAACAATGGCTGTTTTGTTTCCCGGATGTATAACTGATCACAGTCCTCCTGACACTTAACAGCATACACAATATTACTCTGTTTGTGCCGGGGAGCTGGATGTTTGGCATGAACCTTTGAATGAGGTTTTATATATATATATATATACATATATATATATATATACTCCTGATCAAAATCTTAAGACCAGTTAAAAAATTGCAAGAATTTGCATTTTGCACTATTTGATCTTAATAAGGTTCTAAGTAGAGCTTCACAATGTTAAAAGAATAAATCAGCAGGGAATTAATTGAAAACTGCATTTACACTCAAACATGATTTTTTCAGCTGATCAAAAGTTTAAGACCATAGCT
>JARVJO010000061.1:14320643-14339392 GCA_031762555.1 Cynodonichthys magdalenae | reverse complement strand
CACACCTTTTGCTCACAGGGGGCTGAGTCATACTTGCAATAACAGCATTGTAGGAGGGGAACAACTGGACCCGAAGGTCTCCACCCCTGTTTAATAAAGGACGAGTTTTCTTCACAAAAATGTCTTCCTTTACTCCTCTCTCAAACCAACGTTCCTCTCTATCCAGGATGAGAACATCTTCATCTCTGAAAGAGTGACCGCTGGCCTGTAGATGAGTGTAAACTGCAGAGTCCTGGCCAAATGAAGTTGCTCTTCAGTGCTGGCTCATTCTTTTGAACATTGGCTGTTTTGTTTCTCCGATGTATAACTGATTATAGTCCTCCTGACACTGAACAGCATACTCAATGTTACTCTGTTTGTGCCTGGGAGCTGGATCTTTGGGGTGAACCTCTATGAACAATAGAGCTAATGAAGGCTCTATTGTTCTATTGTAAGGCTCTAACGACCTATGGTTTGGCTGATGGTCTTCTCTTCATGTGACCAACCTTTTTGTCCACCATGTGGAGGCAGTGCTAATAAGGCTGAGTTTACCCGAAACTCCTCAGACTGAAGAAGTCTCTTGGAGGAGAGATGAAATGTTTCATTAAAGAAGAACCTGTCCAGAGGACCTTCTTATTTTTCCTTTTGAATTTTTTTACCTGGATTACTGAGATGCATCAGGACATGTAATTGTGATTAGTCAAAAATCTTTTTAAGATACAGTATCTTGAATTGGAGCCTCCATACAACTTAATGGTAAATCTGATGTCATTTATAGTAGTCAGAATGTAATTAGATATATCTCAAATGGGTATTTTGTCTAGTCAAATGATATCTTAATTAACTAATATGTCTAGTCATAAATCAATTTCAGATATCTGGAATGTAAGTGTGGTGAATCCAATTATATGGTAAAATGGACTTCCATATAGGATTAGCCAAATGTGCTGAGCTGTAAAAGTTGAATACACTCACAGGCCAACTTTTCCCACTTTTTATCTTTAAAAGCTGCAGTTTGGTTTCAGTAAAAACCAAATGTGTTAATTTTATTAAACATCAGAACCATAAATAACCTAATCAACTGGACCATCACTCTAACTTTACTACAGCTGCTGATTCAATGTGTTAATAGAAATATTCTTATTCAAATTTTGACTGATCATTTCACTCACCTATTGTTTCCCAACATAACTTAAAATAACAAATGTGAATCTACCAGCTAACTGAGCTAAACACCTTGTTACTATAAAGTCTTAAACTATGAACACCTTGTTTTACACACAGTGTGTTTTAAACTCACCAGATGAGGCTGTGCAGGTAGATGAAGCTGCAGGTAGAACAGCAGCTTGAAGCCAGAATCTCTTAAACGTGTCCAGGAGTTCAGATTATTTTTAATTCAACTTGAACGATGGAGGTTTAGCTAACAGAAGTGAAGAGCCGAAACACGTCCGACAAAAGCGGTGAGTCGAGTGGACCGAGTTTAAACACAATCTTTATTTAACAGGAAAACTCACTTCTAGCTGGATCAAACGCTGGTTCCAGATTATTACTATTATTAACTTTTTAATATTTATGTTCAGCAATGGATGGGATTTCAAATGTAACTAAGTAAAATCCTTAAAGTAAAACCTACTCACTTTCTTTTAAAGATTGGAATAATCACTCAGAAAAATACAAAGTACACATAATTCATACTTAACGTAATGCAAGTAAATGTAATTAGCTACTTTCCGCCCCTGTTTTTTCCTGAGGATCCACATGTAGGCATTGTGTTGATTTGATTCTTAAACCAGCTCCCTCATCAGCCCTCTATAAACCGGAGCTACCTTCAGTGTCTTTGGGAATTGAAGCAGTTCTCACAAATCATGATAACAGTCGTGTTAGCAGATCCATGTAAACAAATAGATTGTAATATCCTGGTGTGAGAGGAGGGAAGAGGTGTTGTTTCTGTGATCTTCATTGTGATTTTAATGAGGATGTCAAAGCTGTCAGGGCTTTAATAGCTTGCTGATTGCAATAAGATTTACCTCTCTTTGCTCTGTACAGTAGGTATATCTGGGTACTTTCATTCCAACCATCTATCTAGTTCATAGTTTATTTTTAACAGCCTATTTAAAGTTAAAGTTTAAAACAAATTATTTGCAAACCCATTTGATTTGCCATGTTTTATTTCCTGTTAATGGTTTCTTTTTTCATTTCTATTTCTCAGCACCGTAGTGCCATCTAGTGTTTGTTGCTGCATGTTACATCACCAGGACTGGCTGTTGCTGTGGGATTATTTATTCAGTGACCTGAGAAGCAGAGTTTTCCCCGAGGCATATTTATTACGTGGAAGTTCTCAATCTTCTCCCTGCTTTCCCCAAAAATCTTTTCTTTCCTCGCCTCAAACATTTGTAGCATCTGAGTAATTTTTTTCTGCTATTCCTGTTAAAATGTGTTGTTTTATTATTTTTTCCTAATTTACTTCTAAGATCTGCTGAGACTGTGTAAACATGTGCAAAGTTCATTCACTTTTCTGTATAAATTTAAAATGTCTTTTTATGTCATTCCTGCTCATGAAAGTCATCTCCAACCGTAAATAATCACAAGACGTAAACAGTTTGTCTATTTTCTGCAACTAAACCTAATTGATGTAGCAATCAAATATTTGCATTGCAAAAATGTGAGCCGTTCCCAATTAAATTCACACTTTTCACCCACCAGATCCTGAGAGAGAAAAAGAAAAAAAAAAGCGGCGAATCTCTTATTTGCGAAGCTAAACTTAATGCATGAGGTGAAGTCAAACATTGCCAGTCAAAACTCCTGTATTGAGTGCAGCCTTGACCCTCTGGGCAGTATCAGAGCTGCTGAAGTGCTTTGGCATCAGTGTGACAGGATTAACACATCAAAAGCAGTGTCGGGGCCTACAGCAGCGTCACACCGTCAGTACAGCACCTTTCATGTTCTGCTCAGGTTCACCACAATTTCACGTAAGCCAACAGCAAGTCAGACGGGGAAAGATAATGGGGCCAACCTGCTGCTATCACGCTTTCCTTCAGCCTCAGTGGAATATGTCAAATGCTGTGTGTTTGATGAAAGATTGGAGTTCAACAGGCTTAAGTCGGGAAACGATATCTGACTTTGTCACATGGCCAGGATGCAAAGGAGTATTTTACGTCTGACATTCAGGCTGAAATTATTGCTGCGAGCCTGCATGGTCTTACTTTTTATTATGCAAACATTCGATAGTGGACGGAGAAGAAAACATTTCAGCTGGAGTAGTCTTAAGAGTTTAAATGACTGAGTTGAAATTTAAATCGTCTAGGTGTGATGTTATAACAAATCACTGTCGGGGTAAATTTTGCAAATAAGATGCATTTTAAATAGCAGATTACAGCCCTGTTTGCAGATAAAAATATACTATAATGCTAAAAATATAACTGCAATTTTTCATCTTTTACATGTAAAAGATGTGTCTTTCAGTGACTCCTTTCTCTGATGATTTTACAAATTGTTGCAGTTAATTTCTTTGAGAGCTCAAAAGATTTTAAGAAGCCAGTTTTGACTTGTCAGAATAAAAGCCTTCAGTCTCACTCAGATCAATCATAATTACGAGCCAAATAATGTCATTAATCAAAAATTTGCAGCAGTTAATTCAAATCTTTTGTTCATTTTTTGTTTTTTTTTAGTCATATCAATCAAACACAAATCACATTTTCATGTCTAAAACTTCAGATATCAAAGATCAACCTATATAAGTGCCAGACTGGCTTTAAAGAAGCGACTTATTTTACCATGTTCTGTGCAAGAAGCACTGCTTATTGAGAGAACAAGAAAATCGGTAATAATCTTCAATTGACAAGAAAATAAAACTTGTGTCACCCTAATATATATATATTTTTTTTAACTTTTTTTAATCCATGCAAAGTTTTATGTTTTAATTCAATATAAAAAATTCTCATATGTCTGTTTTTAATTTTCTCTTTTTTTGTTGTTTTGTTGAACATTTAATGCTAACCAGAGATGCTAACAATGTGGCGATTATTTGAGCAAAATGAGAACTTACTGAACACAGGCTTTTATTAGATATATTTAATATTTCACCCACTACATGTGCTGTAAATCACCTCAGCTCTCCTACCTTTATGTAACACCCCTTTTCTGTTTGTTTTTTTAGGTTGTTGACATAAAAGAAAAACTTAAGCTGTCCAAGAAATTTTGGTCTAACCTGCCCGAGGCGATGTGTCTGGAGGACGGAGTGACGGCTGGAAATGCCAGTGAGGAGGAGTGCTGGAATGGACACACCAGGGGCAGGTGAGGGCACCGCCGGCCCCGGGGTTTAAACAGGCTAACACAAAAGGTTTACTTAAGTCCAAAGTCCGCTCAGCGCGCCTGATGCTAAGCAGTCTGATCTGAGTATTAAGAGCCCGGTTGTTTGCTTTCACTGGCTTAAACTCCATTGTGTCAGAGCTCGGCATATTTTCACTGTGACTCGTTCAGCTAAAACCAGGATGTCTCTTTAAACTTGATCGTTGAGGTTTTCATACTTCGTAATGCATTGTTCTTTAGAATATTTAATCTGTTAAATTAGTAGATGTGAACAAATAATATTTCTGTAGATAGACTTATTTTGGTTCTGTTTTTTTTTTTTTATCTTGAAGCTCCCTCAGTTTTTACTCTAATTTATTGTCAAAATGTAATTAAATGCATTTCAGTATTTGTATTTAAATGTATTAAATCAAATGTATCACTAAGAGCTTATCAGAAATTGATTTTGAATCTTTTTCTTTATTTTGTGTCCAGAGTGGAGGACACAAATTGACCCTTTTGAATTCAATGCGTTCTCAGGGTTACATTGTAGCGTATGGGAAATGAAATGCTGCTGTGTCAAGTGATTTGTGCAAAACCTTCACATGACCACTTGTGGTTTATTTACTGAACATGAGTTCAAGCAGCTGACAAGCTCTCCCCACAGAAATGTGTCAAAAATACCTCACATCTACTGTATGTCACCGCATTAAATGAAGTCAAACCCTTACAGAGGGTAGAACAACAAAGTCTAGAGAAATTGGTCCAGATGTTTCTTCAGATCCTTGCTGGTATATGAGTCTGTGATATCTTTGTAAAGCAGGTGCCTGTCTGTTGTTTCTCAGGTACTTCCCAGAAGTCCAGAAAGACGGCCTTGCCAGCCAGGCAAATAACCCTGAGGTGGCTGTCGACATCACACGTCCGGACACCGTCATCCGTCAGCAAATCATGGCCCTGCGGGTGATGACCAACAAGTTGAAAAATGCCTACAATGGCAATGACATCAACTTTCAAGACATCAGTAAGCTTTTGGTGATTTTTACCATGCACACAAATGTGTCAAAATTATGCTTTTTTTTTTTTATTAACTGCGGTGGCTCAGTTGGTAGAAATTAGGCCTCTCAGCAAGAGGTCGCCGGGTCAAATCCCAGCCCGGGGGCCTTTCTGGGTAGAGTCTGCATGTTCTCTCCGGGCACTCTGGCTTCCTCCCACAGGCCAAAAACATGAATGTTAGGTTAATTGGTAACTCTAAATTATTCCTAAGTGTGAGTAAGAGCGTGAATGGTTGTTTGTCTCGTCTGTGATGAACTTGACCCGTCCAGGGTGTACCCAGCCCCTCGCACAGTGACTGCTGGATATGGGCTCCAGTGACCCCCGTGACCCTGAAAGGAGGAGGCGGGTACAGATAATGGATGGATGGAAACTGTGGCAGAAAATAAACCAATCTGATTCAGTCAAGTCTTGTAAAATGATACAGTCCAGCTGTTATGAAGAGTAGTTTTACAAATGTTGCCATTCAAACAATTATCCAATAACAGATGAGAAACACACACTGGTAATCAGTTTTGATTTCTATTAGACAAAGTTTATTCTCTTGAGTGTAAGAAAAATATGCTGTTGACAGAATGAGTCACTTTTTATTGGGAATATAACAATAAAAAATCTTTATGTAATAATAGAAGCATATGGGAAATGTAACTATACAGAGAAAAGGTCCAAAATGTCACTTTTATAAAAATGTAAAGATTCTTATTTATAGGGGTTTATAAAGCTGATTTTACACATCCTACACTTCTTATGTGTAATGTTGATTATTCTGCCACCTTCTGGTGATAAAATGGGGTCCTGAATATTTAATCCAAGTCAGTAAAAGAAAACGGCTTGATTTGCATATATGTGCATTAAAAACCGTTAAATTTTCAGATGCTTTTTTTTTTCTTTTTTAAAAACTAACAATTTGAACAACATGATTTATTGTTTATTATAGATGTCCTGGGGTCGGAAGTGTTTTTCCTTAGCTTCTGTGGCTCTGGAGAAAAGTAAAAGCTCTGGAGTTCATTTATATGTTAAGCTGCCACATGCTCCTTATTATAAGATTTGGTTATTTCAGGTGGATTTACAAAAATTATGTGGAATGATATAAAATGAACCTTAGCAGTTGTGATATGTGATGTTAAAATAAAAAAAATGGTTTTAAACTTTCTGAAAAGATTTACTGAAGCTGTGATACTCAACCTGGTTTGTATTTTGTTGTGATCTTTCAGGCGATGAAGGTAGTGGCTCAGGCAGTGGAAGCGGCTGCACAGAGGCCTGCACTACAGAAAGGTACCGTGCCGCCACAGAGATCCTGGTGGTGAAAGCCGACCGGAGCGGGCCCGTGGAGAACTCTGCCCCGCTCCGTGCTCCCTCTGTAGCCCTGCCGACCACGTTGGCCTTCTTAGCGCTAACTCTACACTGGCAATGGAGATAATACTGGAGCAACAAGCTAAACACGAACAGCAGTTTCCTCTCCTATTATTTTTGTATTCAAGCAGATTGGAGCTCCAGTCACGCTGGCAGCATTCAGGCTGTCAGCTTTGATGCTACGGGAGTCTGCTCTGAGAAACAGAGTAGTCATCCATCATGATTTTCCTACTTTTCCAAAGATCATGCAGTGCCAACCCCTCAGTTGATATTTCATGGCATCATTTCACATCTGATGCTGATTCAACAAACTCTGCTACAGAGATTTAAAAAAAAATTACACATTTCTTGCACACGTGGCAGTTTTTGTGTGGGAAAATATAATACGCACTTTGTTTTATTTTTTTTATTACTTTTTTTTATGGAAAAGATTTTGTCTGAGAATTTGGTAAAGATGTGGTCATTGATGCACCCTGCAGAGGTACAAGGAGCTTTGTAAAGGTTTCAATTTATATATTACAAAAGGGTTAACCCTGTAAATGCCACAGAATTAGAGAAAATTTGGGTTTTTAGCTAAAAATGTATCATCATTTTTCCCAATTTTTTTTTTTTAAGATCAAATGCATCTACAGAACCGTGTTTGTCATTATTTTCAGTCATGTTTTGCTTAGTTGTAACTGCACTATTTTCAGTTTTCTTTTTTTAAATCAAGGCTCTGCAGAGCTGTTTAGATATTCACAGCATCTGCTCAGGAGTGGCCTTGAGCTAAATCTCACTACAAGAGTTAACATTTTATATCCTCGTTTGCCTTGCAACAAATTCAATATCTGCAACAGTATCACATATCATGCCAATTTTTGTAGCTTAGCTTCTGCAGTAGACAGTTCTGGACAGAATTATTTAAAGAGATGAATCAGATCTTTGAAAGTAGAGTTCTGTGGAAAAGTTATGAACAATGAATATCTTACCAGTTGTAGATAACTCTTTGAACGACCTCAATACGTAAAAAACAGCATCAAACTAAATAAAGTGTCATGCAAACGTGTTGAGGTTTAACATGACCTAACATCGCCTTTTGTGACAAATTTATGACAGCCTGAAAATTTATATGAAAGAAGCCAGTGTTTGGCTAGCTGTTAGCATAGCCTGGAGGAAGACATCTATCATTGATTTCACACTTGGTGCTAGATGACTGACTATTATAACTGATAGAACATAATTTTAAAAAATGAGCAAACTATCCCTTTAAAACAACTTCAATTTTTGAAGATTCATAGCAGTTCACCAGCTACTGTTATAAAGCCTCACACTGCTGTCAGTTTCTGTAATATGGTGATTCAAGCAGAAATGTTACAATGTTCCTAGTGAGGTACTCCAGGCTGCACCAGAAGTGCTACAGCTAGCTGCTGGTGATGCTATGTCATTTTGCAAATAACTACGACATTCTGTCCAAATAAACATATTAAATGAAATTGACATTTGTAAACAAAGAAACTAAAATACTGTTATCTTGAACAATGTAATAAGATTAACCATGCTCAAAGATGGCAGCTCTCTATTTTGCGTTTTGCTCCTTTCACATGCTAACCCCGAACGTCAAAATCAAACAAAATGATATTTCTTCAAACTGAGATTGTTCAGAGAGCTATTTTCAACAGCAGGTTATTCACTTTTACTTACTTTTTAACGGAACTTTGCTTCAAAATGCCTGAACTATCACTTTAGGAAGCAGTTTTCCATATATTCTTCAGAGAAGGTGCAGCCATGGTTTTATCACTGTATCAAAATACGTTTAGTGACAGCATTGGCTACATGCACCCCCTGTAAAATTTATCAGAGGGCTTAACTAACAAGGAGCATTTATAACAAGAGTTTAAAGGTATTTATCTGAAAAGTTACTCAAAACATTAGTATTTAGCACCACTGGTGCAAAGCCACTCAAATGAACAGATTAAATGTTTTCCACTGACATGTTCAGCCTGAATCATACAGAAAGCAGATGTAATGAAGATGTTATCCTGAATGTTATTGGTAAATGAACATGCACCTTGCACTATAAGAGCATATCTATACAATACAGTTTTTATGCTGCTGTAAACTCTATTAATTTAAATTAATTGGGGCCTGCAATGTTTTGTGCTGCATCCTCAGAATACTAAACCATTAAAATAAATGTTTTAACATGTTTTATCAATACAGGAACTGCATATAGAAACATAAAAATGTATTTCATACTTCCTTGCTCATTTGGTGATTGTTGTCATAGTTTGGGGTAAACAGTTATTTAAATGAACACTGATGTTTTGAAAAGTTGGAATACTGATTAAGAAAAGATGTTTATTTACATAGTTTTAGGAGGTGTGGGGTATATTTAAGAGAGGCAGCAGGAAAGAGCACATATATTGGTTAGTGGAAATGCTAAGAAAGAGTCTAAATTTATCTGGGAAGCTTGAATGGTTATGTCTGCAGCACAGACAGGCTTGAAGCCGACCACAGTCACCTGTGAAATGAGAATCTGTGGAGACTGGACAGGGCTGAATGCTCCGGTGAAGCTCCTCAGTAGAGCGTACTTACAGAGAATGTGAGAGGCCTGGCACTGCTGAGGGGCGCGGACAAAAACCCAGCCCGTATGTACATTCAGTGTTCTCCGAGAGCCCAACAGGTTCATAACCAGCAGGCCAGCTAAGCTTTCATCTTCACAGAATTAGCCTGAATTATTATTCTCAGTGGTCCTTCATCGAGCTTTTCTTCATTGTCTGAATTTACATCCAAACTGAAAACACTGAGAAAACACATGTTTCAGCGAAAGCGATTCCTTTATTAAGACTATTGATCTCACAGGATGCCCTTTTTATGTTTTGTATCATTAAACTTTTAATATTTTTGCAATAAAGTGTTTAAAAAAACAGTGCATTACTGAATAGCATCAATTCTAAAACAGGTTATTTTTGGGGTTTGAAAGTGATTTTAAACTAAAGAGGGGAGGAAATATGCCTTACAGTTTTTTCAGCGCAATTAAGCAGATTGCATTCTTGATTTGTTCTGTTCTTGAAAAGAAATTGTTAATAAAACCTTTTTTAATAGATTTCTTCTCACGCAGAATTTGTAAAATAAATTGTAAAAAAATGGATGGATTTAAATCAGGGCTATATTAAAAAAAATAGAGTAATTAAAGTATGCTGTACATAAATCTAGTTAGTCTGTGATTCTATGATTTGCATTGTTCTATCATGTAATCAGACAGAATTTTTCATTCAGTTACAGGATTTATTTATTTATTTTTTTGAGTCTACGTTTTAGACTGCCATGCACCTCCATCGCTCTGAGATAAGAAATGTGCAGCTGAAGTGCATTTCCAGAACAACAGGTGACAACTAGGCTTCCTCTGTGTACTTTCTGTTGGTGAAATCTGCTTTTATCAGAGGCTCAAAGCCTCTGTTTTTCCTCTGACGCAGGTAGAGCACAAAGATAAGGAGAAGCACCAGGAGGCCAACGAAGACGCCTCCTAAAGTGGAGCCCAGAACAAAAACTGCTGATCCCTCATCTGCATCTAAAGGATTGAAAACACAAGTGGAGAAACATCATTGCAGAAAAACTGATTGTAATTTGTTACATTAGAGTGAGTTGATTTTATGTTTGCTAACAAAGAAGTCCCCTATCTGCAGTTTTAAAATGCACACTTCATACCTTTGTCTCTAAAGTAAGTTACTTAATTGCCTTAATATTGTTTATTTGACCAACTATTCCCATAGTCTAACGATTTGATTTCAGTTTTTGCTCACCATCCAAGGAAATGGCATAGGAATATCCCAGTTGCTCGGATGTGATATAAATCTCTTCATTAGTGACTGGAGGGAAGAAGGGAACCATGTTGTAATCCCTGTTGTGACCGATAGGGGCCATCTCATCCGGGAAGGTGGAATTGGACGGAACGAACCTCTTCATCCACTCATCAAAAATGGCATCGGTGAACGCGTGGAGCACCTGGAAGGTATCATAGTTGTATGGATAAGGAAAAAAATAAAAATATAACGTGTTGGATTTCAGTGAGAAAGACGGGACTGAATTCTGACCAGAAAGATGGGATCGTTGGCTGCAGAATGAGACAAAGCACTGGTTCCATTGAGCATGGAGTGGACAAGGTTGTGCAGGTTATTGACTGTTTCGTCAAGCTCCCCATCTGGTTTGTCGTACCCTTCAAGAGCATTTCTGAGAAGTGTAGGTGACAGTAGATTAGTGTGCTATTTATACCAGCTGGAGTTAAATAGATTCATTATCAATACCTGAAGCTAAATGAGGAGTTGGTGAAATAGGGAGGGCTGTCAAAATCCCTAATTCCTAAACAACTTCTGACATCATTCATGGTGGGCAGAGACGAGTTAGCTCTCTCCATCATCCCCCTCTGAATGACACCCTCAGTGGTCCCATTGCAAAGAGTCACCAAGCGGTTATAATCATCCAAACTGAGGAAACCAAACAAAAAAGACTCTTCTGTTCATGCAAGTTCTGACTGTTTAAACAAACACTTGTTTTAACCTTCTGCTAACCTGTTACAGATCACCCCCCATCTGGAGAATCTGGACTGGTTGCTGATGAGGGAGGGGTTGTCCGGGTTCCTCCCCCCCAACAGCGAGTCCGTGCAAACGTCACAGTCACTTTGTCCCGTGGCAAAGTTCCAGTAAGGGACCGCAAAGTTCTCGTTGCCCGTAAGTCTCTGCAGGGAAAAGACAATAATGGCATTTTATCAATGCTGATTTCCATTAATGAAAATGTTTAACAGTCAGTAATCTTTTCTGATATTTTTCCTCTTTTCAGGAAAACTGCTTCATAGGTATTTCTTATAGTCTTTTATAAGTCATTTTCATTCATCTAGAAAAGTCTCATTTTGTCACTTCCTTCCAGTCTCACTTGATATGTTCATCAAAGACTTGACATTTATTTAACTCTCAATTCAGACTATATTTTATATCACTGTAAAATGGATGAAAAACTCAAGTTTCTTCATTTATTATGTTAAAAAAATCAACATATTGAAAACTTTTACAAACCTTAAAGGTTTTTTTTGTTTTTTGTTTTTTTGGTTTTTTTGTGTGCATGAAGAAATCTACAGATCTACAAGTATTTTTTTTATTTTCTCAACATCTTACTTTACAGCTGTAATTTTGGTTCAGATATAAGGGCACAGGAAATATATACAGAACATTTCAGTATAAATAAACATGTGCTTTGCCTATCAAAGCTTGTAAATGTTTTGTAATATAGCTTAGAATAAATTAATAAAACTTAAAGTGAGCATAATGTGAGCTCTTTCATAAAACATGTACGTATGCATTTGAGAAAACCTGGAAAATTTCAAGTTCCAGGTCATCATTGCTGCTTGTATTTATAAACACAGGAAGTGACTCACTGCTGAATATACATAAAATATAAATTAATAACTGCTGGTTCCAACTGAAGACTTATTCTTTTCCATTTCTTCCATGACAGTATAAATTTACTACCACCAGCAAAAATAAAATACAATAAAATAAAACCATTTGATCATACCTGAAGTTCTCTCTCTAAGCTCAGAAGGTGGTACCTGTGCCAAGTAATAAAGGCGGGACCTTTGTGGGAGAAATCAATGGCTTTGAATGGACGACCTGGACCTGCAAGGAAAATTAAGTTTGAATTTTTGGGTTCACAAATAAAAATGAGCCAGATAAAAACTCAGCAAAAAAAAAAACATAAATAAATCCATAACATTTTGTCTGAAGTTTCAACATTTAGGGCAAATTCTTACAAACTGTAACCCAATCGTATAATTTGTCATATATGTGTGATTTTTAAATGTTGCCTTACCAACATATTTCTTTTGATTTTGTTTAAATAAAGATGCAGATTTACCAAGAAGAGTGTCTCTGACTGAGTAGTAATGCTGCCAGACGAAGAAGTCGTAGATGGAGACGTTGGCAAACTGAGGCTCGGTTCCGTTTGGTCCCAGCAGTCCGAGCCAGTGCTGCGTGGCGATCATATAATCAGGATGAATGGTGGTCTTAGCCAGATCCAGAGTGTTCAAGAAGTCCTGGAGCTCCTCGGGGGTCAAGGAGTGGATGTTCTTTCGCACCACTGGAGCTTTTCTCTGGTCACAGTTAGGTCCGGTCCACCCAAACTTACACTGGCCGCAGTCAAAACCAGCAAAGTTCCCTATAGCACAGAGAGGACATCATGTTTTCAGTGCTGAATCTACCTTTGTTTCCTGACATAAAACTGAATATCACTCACCAGTACATCTGCATGTCTGATTGAAGAATTTGGTCGGCCACCTCTCTCTGTCATCAACATTTCTCAGTCTGTATGGTCCTCCCCAAGGTTTGGAGTCGACCCGTACGGGGACACAGCTTCCCCTACCTGACAGAGACCCACATACATTGGCAGGATTTGATCCCAGAGCGGGGCAGCACTGCTTGGACAGGATGCCCTCCACTGTGCAGCAAACACGAGGAAATTGACCCTCTGCTGGGTCAAAACAGAACAGTAAAGACAGAAGACCAAACCCCAGAACGATCATCATATTCCACTCGTTTGTTTCCTCCAGTCAGATGTAACAAATCAGTTCAACTTTTAGCTGGAATGCACTCGATTGGTTCCCCCTACAAAAAAGTGTGGAATCTCACTTAGCCACGGTCCCCAGCAGTGTATCTTCAAATTAGACCGAGTGATAATGTTAACATCTGTGGAAACAACACTTTAAAGCCAAATCATGTTGTGTTCCAGCTGGTTACATGCACATTAAGAAAGCCTCTAATGTCTATTCTTGCTTTTGTAGGTCTGCGGAGGATTAAGCCATTGGTCTTGTGATGATCACCTGACAGCAGGGCTGCAATGTGGGGCAGGATCTGGATGAATACCAAGAAACTGTCTGAAGGGGTTATATTGTACCAAAAAGAAAAGACAAGTGTTTTTATTTTATTCTCTTTAGTTGAGTCATTTGTCGTCATCTGAGATGAAAAAAAATCATGACAAAACCCAGCTTTCGGCACAATGTTTCCATATCAGCTCTACTGAATCTAAACGGGGGACTAATCAATTTAAATGCAGGGAGAAATATGTGGACATCTTTGAAGCTTGTTAGCGCTTGTCTGTTTTGAACTTTTTTCCCTTTTCATCTCAAATTATTCTGTTAGACAGAGTGACCACTTTGTAATGATCTTCAGACTCATCATGACGTTTTCAAAAAAAATCAATGTGCAATAACACCGAAAAGGTAAAATGCAATTTATAAAAAGAAAGAGCAAATGCAAAAACACTGACCCTGGAAAAATGGAACACACAAGAGTCAGGCACCAGAACACCTGACCAACATATAGAAACTCATGTCCAGTGGCCAGTTCCTCTCCATCAGCCTCAGGCTCAATCAGTCTTTATAAACACATTTTTAAAACATTTATACATCTAACTTATTATTTTGACTACATTTTTTTAAACTACTCATTCAGTAAATTTAAATAATCTGTAATACTCTTGTTTCAGCTGAAACTGTTACTTTTCTGAATTTGCGATCAGTGCTACATCAGATCAGCCGAAGATCGATGATGCTTTGATGACTGATAGGAATTCAACCATAATTCATATTTTTGAAGTGAGGTTACATTAATATTTTATCTGTTGTAAATAGCTCATTCAACAAAACTTAGTTTAGAGAAATAAAGTTTAATTTTGTTCAGACTGATGAGCTCCTATTTAGTCCATGTGAAGCGAAAACCAAAGACATTTAAATATTTTATACAGATTCACCTGAAGGCTATTTTTTTTACTTTTATGCTGCGGTGGCACCAAATTTTTTGCCACAAAAACACGCCCAACAGTTCAAGTTGGACGCTTATGCACTTTCAGGTCAGGCGAGAGTCAAAATTACACTTGTTTTCCTCCTCTGCAAGCACCTGATGCTCAGAACACGTTTGGTGTGAATTAGACCGCAGTCAGTTTTTGAATACATGGTTATTACATAGTTATTTAAGGGGACATGCTACTGCTGCTATTTGGGATTGCAAACAATCACATAATTCTGTGTAATTACTTGTGTAATTTAAAACTGATGGAAATGTAAAGGCTTATAAAATATCAAGTTTTGAAACAGGGGTTGTCTGCAGCAGTTTACTTTTGCTTGGTTTATATTGAAGTAGTAATTAGCTTATGGATTCTATCAGTTCTACACTTTATTCATACAAACTGAAATCATTCAAAAAGCTATCTGCAACAGGTAAGACACTAGCTGCTCGTAGCATTTCCACTAAACCTAACTTTATTCCTCAAACACCAGCCTCACTCATTTTCTGTTTTCAGCTTTTATTACTTTTAATAATAAAAGGCTGCATTGTCTTTTCTTAGAAACTTTTTGTTCTTGTTCCCTTCTTGTCATTTCAGTAATGTTGCTCGGGGTTAAAATGATAATCTCTTTAGAAGTAAATAAAGCAGTTTTTATTCCTTTTTACATCTCTTTATCCAAAATACCATCCTAACCTGTGAAAGTAGAAGTGAAAGATTTTGTTGAAAACATTTTATATCAGTGTAATGAACTTGAGAAACTAAAGCTAAATAAATTGTGAAGTTGTAGATGCTCAAAAACCACTGCAAAAACCAATAAATTCAATAATTTCTAATAAAACTTTTTTAGAACAATAAAGTCATTTTGCTTGTTTTCAGCATTACCGTGCAAAGAACAACTGTATTCTTTTACTGATCACATAGAGGCTAACAGATAAAATCACAAGGAATCTCTCTATCGTGGTAAATTTTATCACGTTAAACTGCCCTTCAGACATAATTATGATTCAAGTAGGCTTTTCTCACAAGTTGCTCTCGTAGGAGGAAACACCACAGCCTTAATAAATGCTCATAGTGTGGGAGACCTTTGATCCTTTAGAGTCTTCTGACCTAAACTCCTGATGCATTCCAGAAGGATGGAGATCATGTGACGGCTATGAGTTGAAACAACATAAAGAAGGTTTTTTTTGTTTTGTTTGTTTTCTTACCCTCACACTAAATCTTTTATGTATGTTACATCTAGTTGCCCTAATTTATATATCCGTGACAAAGAAAAGTAAACTGAAGTCATTAAGCTAGAATAAACTTAATTTCTTTGTTGTGTCTTTATTGTCTTAGATGTACTTTATAATGATGAACACAACACTTTTTCACTGATTCATTGAATGTGATTCATTTCTGAATTATGGCTTCTTGAGAAAACTGCCGGTGTGTGTAGTCGGCCATTTACACAACAGATCAAACAAGGTTCATTGCTTTCAACAGGATTAGCCAGTGGAATTTCTTCAAGTCGAATGCATTTGTGTGAAATCACTTCTCACTTAAATGATTTCATTTAGACTGTAGTGAATGAGCATAAATCTGTACAGATGCATTTACTAATTTTGTTCTTTGTCATGGTTTTACATTTGAAAAATTTGGGATGTTGTGCGTAGAACATTTCTTACATGCCGATTTGCAATTAAATCAGATCAAAGATACAATCGGAACAGATAGAGAACAACCTTCGGCTAAGGGCTTCTTTAAATAGTTTATTGAAATAAACAAAAAAGACAAGTAAATTAGGAAATACAAAAGACTGATTGTAGTTGCATGGATTTATTTTGAAGCACTATGGTGTTTTTGCACCAGATATTCATGACAGAATGACTAAGACTGAATAGATTCAAAGAGAAACAGAATTTCTGAAGATTGCAGTGAAGCTGAAATTCTGCATGTTAGTTGTCATAAAGCTGCTCAGTTGGGTTTATTTGTTGGAGCTCAGGTTTGTGTTAAATATTTGTCCAATAACATTTGAACGTATAGCAGTAACGTAAAAGCTGTAAATCTGAAGAAAATAAAATCTGGCTGAAAAAAAGGTGCATTTTTCTTATTTTTACTAAAAGAAAGTTATTCTTTTACATGTTGGCAGGGCTTAAAAATGACGCTGTGGCCAACCCGTGGGGACCACCTCTTTTGTGGCTTCAACTTCTAGCCCCATGACTAAATATCTTAGAGGAATAGTTGCTATACATTAAGTGATTAAGAAGGAACATATAAAAATGAATGATTACTGCACCCTAATAAAGCAAGAAAGGTGGAAGTTTTGATTTCATTGGGACTAAAGTTGATCATAATGATCACCATCTGATATGTGTGATTTATGTGTTGTTATTTCCATAGTGAAAAATGTAAATAGGATTATCTTCCAGTTGTTCAGAAAAAAGCTTTATTTGCACAGATAACATGCCAAATCCATCATTCCAACTGAAACACAGGATGGTGCCAGAGAGCCATCAGATAATCAGGTACACATAATGATATGCAACACTGTGAGAGTGGAGTATTGCTAATAAAAGAAAAAATAAAATAAAGTCTTTCAAACTAATGCAAACAAAAAAAAATCCCTCTAAAAGATTTAAACTAATGCCCTCGTGATCAAAAGATGTTCAGAAAACAACGTAGGAAGTGTTTAGCATAGCTCTTAATAAGAGTTTATCTTGTTTCATCTCTTGTATTTTGTCTTTTTTAAGGGGCTCAGTCTTCTCAGGTTCAACATTTGCATTTTAATCCAAAATGCATCCTCATCTGAATAAAACCATCCTATAAAACATCGTTTACAGGAAAGATGAAGGTGAAATGGGCCAATTCTTAATGTGTTAATGGGGAAAAATGCTTGTCACCTGTTGAATGTTGCACTTAAGACCTCAGAACATGTTTTAGGGCAGCGTGTGTTGGTGAAATAATGGAGGGCTATTCACGTATTTAACAGAGGCCACTTCAGATACATTTGCAGTGCTCCGTGTCTAAGTGAAATGTTTTTGCCTGTATTTTTCTGATTATGTTCTGTAACTTGAGGAGCTGTTGATGGAGCTCTGTGCAGCTTCTGGGGGTTTTCTTATACATATTCATTTTGTCCTTTTCAATGAGCTTATCACAATGGTAACCCTGCACAACATAAAACCTGAGGAACAGAAAACAGACAAGACCTGTTTGGTCATTTTATGCACCAATCAAAACAACATATTTTTTACCAACAAACAAGATAAATGATAAAATCAAATTTAGAAAAAAAACACTTGTAGAAATTGTAATGTACAACTCTCAATAGGGCAATATAATTAAATGGCAAATTCATAAAAGCGCTCATAATACATTGAAATAAACATGGTTATTATCAACAAACCAACAACCACTGGGGAAACCAACAAACCATTATATAACCAACATCTGTATTTGGACATATGCATATATATCATGTAATAAAAAGGTATGTTTATTTGGTTGAACTCATATTTAATTGAAAAAAAAAATAAGTAGGTCCTCTGGATGGGTTCTTTAAAGAAACATTTTTTCTCTCCTCCAAGGGACGCCTTCAGTTTGAAAAGTATCAAGTGAATTCAGCCTTATAAGCACTGCCTCCACATGATATACAAACAGGTTGTTCACATGCAAAAGGGACCATCAGCCAAATGATAGATCATTAGTGCCTTGATTAACTCTATCTGTTGTTCATGTGCCCCAAACACCTGACTGACCTGACTCACACCTTTTGCTCACAGGGGCTTGAGTCATACTTGCAATAACAGCATTGTAAGTGGGGGACAACTGGACACAAAGGCCTCCACCCCTGTTTAAAGATAGATGTTTTTCCTTCACAAAAATGGCTTCCTTTACTCCTCTCCCAAACCAATATTCCTCTATCAAGGACAAGAACATTTTCATCCCTGAAAGAGTGACTGCTGGACTGTAGATGAGTGTAAACTGCAGAGTCCTGGCCTGATGATGTTACTCATCTGTGCTGACCCATTCTTTTGAACAGTGGCTGTTTTTTCCCTGATGTATAATTGATCACAGTCCTCCTGACACTTAACATCATACACAACATTACTCTGTTTGTGCTGGGGGACTGGATCCTTGGGGTGAACCCAGGTGTCATCCACATACCTGAACCAATGGCTCAGTGGTGTCCCTGAAAAGGACATCAGAGCTCTCTTCTCCACCTCCTCCATGTACAGGTTTGCAACAATAGGGGAAACTGGGGAGCCCATAGCACACCCATGTTTCTGCCTATA
>JARVJO010000061.1:14268088-14290932 GCA_031762555.1 Cynodonichthys magdalenae | reverse complement strand
AGATAGATAGATAGATAGATAGATAGATAGATAGATAGATAGATAGATAGATAGATAGATAGATAGATAGATATTATATAGCAGTGTGAATGGTTACTGTTCATGGTGGTGTTAATCATTTTTACACAGGGCAGCAGGCAGCAGTATAAAATTGCCAAAAGAGAATTGCTTCAGCCCGGTCAGTGCAGGGAGCAGTTTGTCCAATCAGAGTGCAAATAGGGTTTGATCAGTGTCCAGTATAATCTGGCCCACAAGCAGCATTTACAGCACTAAATCAAGCGTTGGGGGGGAAGCTGCAGGTGCTGCCTCACAGACAGGCCTCCCCCCAGGGGCCCTGTGCCGGGGAATAAACAGCAAAATAAATGGCAGTGCTGGGAGAGTGATGAGCTGATTAACTCACTGCGGGACAGTTTCTCATTATCCCTTTAACCCAGACGGAGACCTATCCAATCTAACACCCTGTCTCACTTACAGTAGGGCTCAGTCCTGCGCCAAACCACACCACTGACATTGTCTGGGTTCCACTTTGTCTGTGTGGAAGATGCATAAAAAAATTAGGCCCGTGTGGAAGTGTGTGTGTGTGTGGTTCATCTCTTGGGAGAGTGCTAATGTGTCAGCTCCATGGCTCATTTCTTTCAATTACAAAGCTTGGACTGAGAGAGGCCACCAGCGGACCACTGACAGCTCCATATGGGTCCCATCACTGCTTATCACAGCCCAGTTGTAGTTAATTCATTTACCTTTCATTGAATGTCATATACACATCAACAAAAGCAGTTACATATCAGATAATTGTTAATTAAAAACCGTGTTGTTATCATCATCAATTTACATGCAAAAAGTTAGTATAAGAAGCAAGCAAAACTTAAAATATGTTTTCAAAATAATAATAAAATAGGAACCTTTGGCTGTTTCTGGGATGCACGCACGAGAAAAAGGTGGATTTTTCCTTTGTTACATGTTGATCTAGCATGTCACCTGCATATAAAGCGTCGACAGGCATACTTTGAAATGAGCTGCGCTGTTTCCCATTGTGTCCCCTCCTTGTGGTTTCAAAGCGAATTAATTAACACGATACAGAAAATGGGTAGAATGCAAATGTTGAAGCCCTCACTTTATGCCTGGGTATCCCTTTTTGTTCCCCTTTATTGTGCCAAATTATTTAATTGGGTCTCTCTGATTGTGCGCAGACACAGGAAGGAACACAGGCCATTGTTCGCCTCCATACAAGCCACAATACGGTATCAAATTCAATTCCCATCAAAACGGCGGGCTGCTGTAGAGCTCGCAGTGGCCCTGGAGATTAATGAAGATCTGCATCAAGGCAAAACGCTGGTCTGAGATGGGAGATTTCTCTCAAATAAAAGACAACCCCCCTGTTCCCCTCCCCGTTTTTAGAGAACAAAAGGGGCCCTGAAAAGCAACGGGATGTTCTGAGTAGATGAAATAATTCAAAACAAAAGCAAGCATTTTTAAAAGAGGGGGTAAAGTTAAAGAAAAGATGTCTTTCTTGCATTTTGATCAACAAATTGATGTTTTCTTTAAAGCGAAACATAAACTTTTTATTTTGTCGTATTTAATACTTTTTACCAAGTTTTGTTTACCACAAATCACAGAAAGAAAAACAAAAGATTGATTTCAAAAATGTATTTTAGAGTCATTTATTTCTCCTAAACCCTTCGCTTTAAATAACATTGTGTCCGTATGAATGGGATGTCAGGAAAAGCGTGTAACTCACTGCTTAAAATAATAATCATAAAAAGAAAGTCATATTTCACCTTGATTGCCGCGTACTTTGAAACTTGTCGCGGTGAAAGCGACGCCTGTCAGGGTCTGAGGCGAATTAATACACAGCTTTTTCTCCGTTTTTGTTCTAACAGTCATTTGAGGAGAAACACACTTCAAGTATATTCAGAGCGCGTGAATGGATTTTTCTTTCCTTTCACTCGCTTTTGTATGAAGCGCAACAACTGGATGACTTGTTCTCTGAAAAGCAGCTTTTCAACAGGTGGGCTCTTTCAGCTCAGCCTGACACAACGCTTGTTTGGTTTCCTCTCTGATAGATATTCAGGCTGTTGGACTCTGATGGTCTCGTGAGCTACACGACAAACACAAGTTAAAACAGATATTCAAGGTTTATTTTCCATTACTTTTATCTGAAACGTCATAAACCACTTCACAAGGAGGGGTTTTTGTGATTTTTTTTTTTTTATCCCCGTAAATTCTCGATTTTATTCAAAAAACAAGACATCCGCATAAGAAAAGAGTTTAAATTTGCCTCCACTCTTTCGCATTCAGCACATGGCGTGTACCAGCCTGCCACATTTACTTCATTTCCCCCGATTCATAGATGCTGCTCGCTGGACCAGAACATTCCAGCTGCCACCTCAACATCTCATTATTTTTGGGGGAATCTCGCGCTTGTATCTTCTTGATAAATAATTCGCAGTAGTATAATGTATCAGACTAAAACATATTTTCAGGGGGGCATGGAGGTTAAAGTGCCAATCTCACCTTTTTAATTTTTTCCTCTCCCCACCCTGAAGACAGGGATTTCCATATATAGAGTGACCATGGTTTGTGTTCGACATGAGCAATCGGGAGGAAGCGCGCGGCAACACATATTGCTGTCAGAGATTGGAAATGAGGCCTGCTAACCTGTAGGCAGCCTCCCCACACCAATCAGCTTTACACATTCCCAATGCATTTTACCGCCGCTTAAAAAAAAGAATTGTGACTGTGAAGTTTTTATCGTAGTAGTTGACAAACATTACTCTTTAATGCAGTTTTGTAGAAATGCATTCTTATCCCTCTTGGAAGGCATTTATCTGCTTGAAACCTGCAAAATGGTTGCCACAGGGAAGGATTCCTTTTAATAGACTACAATAGGCTCAGTACGGGACACATTCTGATTTTTGTGATAGATAGGAAGGCCTGGCCATATATTCATAGGAAATTGTTTATCTTCAAGCTCGGCAACTGAAAGGGCTTTTTTTTTCCTCTACAAAAGCATTTCGACTTTCATCTGAAATGATTCCTCTCACCCATATAAATTGTTCTGTAGAATTTCAGACAGCTGCTTCTCACAAAAAAGGGAGTATTCATCTGGAAAAGAAGATGTCACAAAACACAAATGGTAAAAAAAAACAAATAAAAAAAACACTGGAAGATTAAAAGAAAAGTTTGAGTCTGAAGGTGTTTTAAAACCATAGTTGATTCACATTTATATATAAAATAAACCATTGTGTCAATACTACCGTAATTTGTCATTTTAGTACCATGATGCTACTGTTATGATTAATATTAATAATTTAAGAGTGAGCTGGTTCTAATAGTGTATGGAAACCAACACCTTCTTCTTTTATTTCTCATGGACATAACTAAAAATACCTATTGTACTAAACAACTGTGAAGAAACATAATCTTAATGCCTGATTATAATTATGAGTACATTGACTTCATTGTTTTTAATTAATCAAATTAATCAATTTTGATGTGTCCCTATTTGACAAATGTTAAACTCTTCATTAAAACTCTTCATTAATATATTAAAACATTTAAGTATTTGATTAAAACTGTCATTTTTAGTTGTAATTAGTTGTTATGATTATGATCAAATGGACTTCTTACCTTCAATCATAATCATAAAAGAAGTATAATGTGCACAATTATCAGTACATTGTGGGCAAAACATAAACAAATTTGAGCTTTTTTTGTATTTTAGTTGTTTATATTTTAAAGGTATTATTTTACAATTCTGTACAAAATCCCATGGTGATGAATGGTGAGCTGTCCCTGATGGTGAGTGGGACTTTTTAATAGATAAGCCTTTCACAGAAAGCAAATTAAAACAAAGTTTTGTTTTATGTCTCATTTGCATATTTTTTTTGTCAATAAAATCTGTTCATTCTTGGTAAATTATTATTCCAGATTTGATTATAATTAAATGGACATTTTACTGTTTAGTCAATTATATGACTGAAGGATCAGCTGTAATGGTGAGATGTCCTTGATGGAGAGGAGGAGAATTAATCCAAAAAACTTCCCTCAAGAACTGACATTAAAACATTTTTTGTTTGTTTCTTTTTACTTTTTTCTCATTTAAAAATAATTCAATATTACAAAAAATTGTAATTTAAAGTTACTCCTGTTGTTATTGTGAATAAATTTGCATCTCATAATTTTCTCCTCATGGTGAGAGGGGCTTGCTCATATTTAATAAGTACAATTTTTCTCTACTAAAAAGGCCAAATGTAAACAATTTTAAAAGACAATAAAAAGACAGATTTGTGATTGAAACAGACACTTTCATGTTTGCAAATAAAGCTCCTTTGTGATCATTTACAAGCTACATGTTCAGAAGCTAATGAAGACGATTGGGAAAATCTCACAAAAATCTTTATATTTAACTCATTCTAGCAGGTTTTAAAACAAACCTCTGAAATGCAATGAGGAGCTCCCAGCGTTGCAGGTTGTCTAATTTATCAGCGCGCTCGTTCTGCAAGACCTTTCCCGATGAGCCACGGCGGCATCTCCGACGTGCAGCGCTCAAGGGCACGAGCACAAAACTCTGTACATGTCAGAGCTGCATGCCACAAGTCAAATTAATGAATCTTTAAAGGGTTTAGATTTTTTTTTTTAATGAGAGAATCTGTTGTAGCCTTTTTATCAAGCCTCTTCATATTTCGCTGAGGTGGAATGGTGCACCACATTTGCGAGGCAGAACTAATTCTATATAAATCTCAAGTATTAAGCAGGCCCCGGGGACATCATCTAAATGAAGATTTTACACCAATTTAAACCTGCCTGCAATTTGATTCCTGCCTTAAGTGCATTTGTTTAACAGGTGCTGGTGATGTGAGCGCTTCCTCTCCAAAGTGTCACTCGGTCTCCTTTATTAATTTCTGGATTGCAAGTGGGTGGGAGGGGAGCACGAGGAGAAAGGGTAGTTGACAAACACTAATCAAAGGTTCAGAGGAGGATGATTCTGCCATAGATCCAATGTACTTTTGCTTCATTTGCAAACTAATGATTTTAAACCCCCACAATCTGTTTGAGGTCAGCTTCAGTGTATTTTTGGATACGCTTGGCTATTAGCATCACTGAAAGCTTCAGATGTGTCAAGCCCCCCCTTCAGTGATAGTCACCTACTTTAATTTCCCTGCAGGCCTCAGAGGGGGATGAATTCAACTAAAATCACAAGCTGTTTTGTTGGCAGTCCTTTGTGGCCTATAATGAATCTAATGAATATAAAGAGAGGAAAAGTGAGGGAGGGGAGCACAGGGATGGAGGCGAATGCGTTTCAACCATGCTGTGTTGCTTTTACTTGGCGATTTGTGACCCTTAACAATGGGACAATGGCGAGTGTTTTTGTACCCTTAATTTGCCTTTGTGTATCAGCTTCACCTCTTTCACCACTGAGCTCTGAAAGTCGCCACTTTTTAGAGTAACTGCTGACTCCACTGGCCGTTGGACAAAAGGGTAGGTTTGAAGATGGATCTCTAACTATCAGTCTGCCAGCAAACAGGAAAGCTCAACAGGCAAAAAAAAAAAAAAAAAGAAACTGTCAAGTCAAAACGTAAAAGTCACAACTGAAATACTTTGTTTCCACCACAGCTAAGAAATTGTGCCAAAGTGGCCAAACATTTGTGTCCTCAGGTCAAAATTTAATTATTGCCCAAAAGCTGAAAGGCAAAGCCAGACAACAGTAATTGTATTTGTTTATTTATCGGTTAATAACATATTCCATGAACCTCTGAACAATTTTTAAAGAAACCTTGCATGTTAAAAGTAGTTATCTAAAAGTGATTAACTTTTGGAATCATGAACAAAAATGTCTATGATCCCATCAGTTTTACAAATACTGACCCAGTTGTAATGCTTTGGTCTGAAATCCTTGTTATTGTAACTCCACAAGCCCCTCTTTCACCATTATTCTGAGGTGTCTCTTAGAGCAACTCATTTTGATACTGTCTCTTTAAATGCAAACCTGCCCCCCTCCAGGTATCACTTCCAATGATCATTGTCCACTCCACCCCATTCGGCCATTTTTGTAGTTTGATAGCAGAGATACGATTATCTAGCAGCACAAAACCTTTTTTTTTCTTTACAAATTGATTAAAATGTCACCAACAGGTTCATCCAGCCTTACATGTTGGAGCCAGAGTCTGACCCAGAGCAAGAGGAGAATGAAGGTAGTTGGTAAGTCTGGACCTTATATGTCTCTTCCATCGAACATAATGTAATAGTTTAGAAAACGTCATAGAAAATGAAGAAAACTGAACAGACTGAAAAATATGACTCAAACAGAATATAAAGATAATCAAGCAGCTTCAGAACAGACTAAATTAAACTTTTTTGCATTCCTAGAGACTCCAAGTGCACAACAAAATGTATTTAATGGCTAGAAAAGTGGGTTTTGCATGTTATGTCCCCTAAAAGTACTTACAAATGGTTTGGATTCAGTCGGATTTACAGATGTGATGCTAAAATTTGGTGTGATAGTAGCTGAAAGTCTTTCATAATGTACGTGCAACACCTTCAGTAAAATCATTGCTTAAAATGTTAATATTAAGTTTTGGTATCAACACGGTCTATTACCAAAATGTCTCATAAACCCCAAGACAGATATTTTGCTAACATAAACAAATAAATAAACAAAGACACTCATAGATACACAGACAATTTTCACGCTTTTCATGACAGTGGGCAATAATAAACAAGATCAGTCAAACAGAGCCCAAAGTGCCCACAGGCAAACTATACTGTTTGACACGTGCACACATGAACTTCTAAGTGCTGCAGTGTGCAGATGATAAAAAAAAAGTTCTGTGTCACTGGTCCATGCCGGTATGCTCCCCAGTCTCTGTAATGATTTCTATTCATAAACATGCAGTGCGCTATCCTCCACCTGGCAGCTGCCTCTGTGCATATGAGATTACTATTATGCATCTTCCAATCCCAAGGATAAACATCTCCCTACTTTTGAAGTTTGCAACCATGAGGCATATTTTAGTGCCATATGACTTAAGCATCCCTTCAGGTATCACTTGCCATCTTTTCTCATTCTATATACATTGTTCAACTTTAATGGGTATCTAATTTGTGTTATCAGCTTACAGGGCAGTAAGTAATAATTTGCATGGCTGCCCTAAGCAAATATGCTTCCATAAGAATTCAGTAGTATAGACACTAGAATGGATTAACCGCCATATTGGCTATGCCCTGGTGGTCAGTGATTTTTGTTTGTTTGCCTCTTTTTATTAAGTTTGGCATTTAATTGTTATTGTGTGAATTTATTTCATACTGTATACAATCAGATGTTGCTTTGCATGAATGTTTTTACTGATCAGTTTAGCTGTGTTAACAGTCCCAAGGCAAAATGTTTGCTTGTGAAGCACTTATTCACCTGCTGTATGAGCCATTCGCCTTTGCTTAAAACAGCCATGTGGAAAATCTGCATTATTTTATCAACAAAAGCTGAAATAGTTGATATTTTCATAGCGTTGATTGACAGTTCATGGAGGCCTAGTTCACATAGTTTAAACCTCTTTTGTCAGCAATAGGGAACATGTCAGGATGTACGTTTTGTTTTTTGAGGGTTTTTTTGGTAGTAATTTTTGTTTATTGTTAGGGTTATTCCTCTTTAGTTATCATGTACCCCTTTTCTATTTAATTTTAGTTACTTTTCATTCAGTTCTTGCTCTGTATCTCTAGTTTCTCTCACCTGTCATTAAGACCAGGTGTCAGCTCCTGTCCATGCAGACTAAACTCTCACTCCTCCACAATCTGGTAATGTGTGCTTCTATGCTGTCTGGATCTCCTCCATGTTTCCTCAAGTTTCAGTTGTATTTCTGTTTCTACATCAGTTTTTTGTTGTGTGTTGTGTTTATTGATATTAAACTTTTAGTTTGGTATTTTAAGCTGGTCTGCATTGTTGGGTCTCTGTTTAGTTCTGACTGGATTGCCAAGTTAATAGCAAAGCACAGCAAAGACTAAAGTCAATTGTTGCCAGGGCTGAATGATGTTAGAAAAACTGATGTGCAATTATATATATTTTTTATATTGTGATGATGATATCCAAGTGCAGACATCAAAGCCAGTCAGAGTCTGCTGGTTTGCCTAACATAAATGCAAAGTAAAATGGGCAATTAATATGTTTGACCCATTTAAAACTTGTGGTCCAGATGACATTTTCCCAGTTCTCCTTCAAATAGAGAAGCAAAATCTTTCAGACCTATCAGCTTGACGTCTTTCTTGCTTACGGGAATAGACAGGCTGATAGATCGACACGTAAAGGTTGGTATTTTAATGCTGTCACATGATTTGCGAATAAAATGCAGCCTGGCATGTGAACAATATGTGCTTGGCTGCTTCTTGAACATACATAGGGCATTTGACAATGTACCTGTAGAAACTATAGAGAGGACACTTGCCAGCAAAGACGTGGATGAAACAACTATACATTAACTCGTTTTTATGCTTTGAACAAGGAAAGCATCTTCAACTCTGCAGGACTGTTTGATAACCGTTAACCTCAGATGGGGCTGTCCACAGGGAGAAGTAATTATGCCCCTGTGTTGGCTCCTGGTTGTTGACAGTCTACTAAATCCCCTTCTCCGTGAGCAAGGCTCTACTCTATTTGGTTTGGGGCTGTTTGGTTCTGTTTGGTTCTGCTCAGATGTGTGTGTGTCTCCATCTCAGTGTGTCCCTCACTCTGTGGGCATGTTTAGGGGCAGACCGTGCGCAATGGCTTCAGCGGTTGTGCTTAAAAAAGACAAAGTTGTTATTTTACTGTTCTGACTTTTTTTTTCTTATTTATTTGTTGTTGCGGTACTGTTTATAAGTGTTTTTGTAACCATAGGCAGCTGGTTTGTTCGACACCTCCCGGGACATCTGCTTGACTTTGTCTCCTTCACCTCTCTCCAGAAAGCGTTTGCAAGGTTAGACCATGGTTTTGTCACTGCTGTCTCCATGTCATTGTATCACGCATTCGTTTTCCAAAAGTGTCTCGCTCTAGGAGGAAGTTTGCCTTTTCTTTGTCAATCAATCGAAGAGCTTATCCAAGGGCACCATTCTGCTGACGTCAAAATCGTAAGCGTGCTGTACTTGGTTCTACCCGCTTAGAACCACCAGAGAGGAGTTTCAGAAAGTGTGCAGTTGTGCGCGGTTGGAACCTAAATGAAGACACATTTGGCTGAGGCCGAACAGAACAGAACCGCATACAGGCATGTGGGTGGAGAAGGGCCGTAAGTGAGTTGAGTAGATCCAGACACAAGGGTATGCAGATGACTTGGTCATACTTATTGAAGGCTTCTGCCTATGTACTGTATAACCACCTCTCCACGGACTTGCCTGTATGCAGTTCTCCTTGGTTCAGCCTCTGCCAAATGTGTCTTTATTACTGATTTCAACCGCACTTTCAGAATTACCTCCAAGATGGTTCTAAGCGGGTAAGACCAAGTATTGCACACTTATGATTTTGACGTCTGCAGACTTCTGCTCGTGGATTGGCTGAGCCGAGACAGAATTTGCAAACTCCTTAGCCAACTCTTCCTGGAATGAAGTGAAAGAGATCAGCACATACAGCTTAAACTGGACAAAGCCATCAGAAATCAGCAGATATTTTATGAGGTTTCAGACAAACTGACCACCCACGGTTACACAAGCACTTATAAACAGTGCCTCGAAAAAAATAAGTCAAACTACCAAACAATAAAACCACAATGGCTTTTTTTTCTTTTATCTTTTTCACGCCAGTGGCTGAATATTATTATAATAATTTAGCAATATTATTGGCAGAAACATAGCCACCCACTGTTCAAAAGAATAGGTCAACACAGAAATTAAAACATCAACAGGCCAAGACTCTGCAGTTTACACTCATCTACACGCCAGTGGTGACTCTTACAAGGATGAAGATGTTATCCTTAATAAAGAGAAACATTAATGTGAGAAAGGAGTAAAGGAAGCCATTTTTGGGAACAAAAACTGTCCATCCTTAAATGGGGGGATGGGCGATCTTGGTGCCCTCTTGTCCCTCTCTCACAATGCAGTTATAAATGGTTCTCAATGACGTCCTCATCCGAGACTTTTTTACCCCCCACACCCTGTTCGTGGGCTAGCATTTAGCTTGTAGAGATAAAACCAATATGGGAGAACCACAAAAGCAGGGGAGAAAAAACTGCAAAAAGGCCAATGAACAATGCAGACGAGCATTACCAGGATCATAATACTTTGTATTTAAAACGTGCCTCTCAGGACATCCATGAATCCACTGAATAATTAATCTAAATCAAGGTATTTAGCTTTATTGAAAGCAATGATCTTTACGAGCTGCTGAAGTCTGCAGAGCCGACAGAGAGGCTGTGTTGACATGACTCCGTGTGACTTTCTCTGATATTATTAGTAACTATATCTTACATACTCCAAATGGGTACAAACTGCACAATACTGAACATTTTGTGATTATAATCTGATGCTGTCAGTGTATCTTACATGCGCCTTTACAAGGCCAGGGTAGATTGCATAATGTTCAAAACACTTTACTGTTCATAGTGCGCAACCTTCTTCTTTTTAAAATTTTATTAATGTACTATGCGGTCACTAACCACGGTAGAAGTGATCTGAACACACTCTGGAATCTCAAGGAGGGTGAAATCTTTGTGGTTGATTGTCGCCAGCCACAAAATCACGTCTCTTTGCAGACAGTTCTGCTACTTCTCCTTGGTGTTTTTAAGCTGTCTGTTTTGTTTAAGAGTGTTTCACTGCTACACGAGCGGCACGGTTTTGTACCCAACTTCAACGCAAACTTGCTCCATGACTGCTAAACCAAATTATAATAAAAACATACAACTGCATAAACAATTTAGACTGTAGACCACAGACAATGTATGCATTTCCGTGTTGTAGAATATCCACTCTTCCGCATTCGTGCCCACAAAAATGGCGATTTGACCACGTGATCTGCAGGTCACTACATCATTTGAGAACCATCTGTTGATAGTATGACCTCTGCTAACAATAAGGATAATCGGGGCCCTAAACTTCAATCGTTAGGCTTATGAGTCCCCTTTGCATGTGAACAAACAGTTTTGATTGTCATTGTTAAACTTCTAAGGCTGAGTTTACCTGTAGGTCCTCAGACTCTTGGGGGAATGACAACATTTTTTTTCAACAAAGAAGAACCTGTCCACAGAAACTATTTAACTTTTTTTTAGATGTTTCTTCTGCTGGAATTTGTTGTTTTGTAATTATGTTAATTATTTGTATTAATTTTAAATTTTAATTTTAGTCTTTAAAAACACTGCAATTTGCACAGAACTTTGTATTTATTGTCAGTCTGATGATATATAAAATCAGATGTTATAATCAGTTACTCAGTACTGCCTCTTTACAAAATACTTTTTTACTCTTGAGTAATTTCTTGGATACTACCTTTACTTTACTTGTGTAAAATTATGTTGAAGTAGTGCTACTCTTACTCGAATACAACATTTGGGTACTCTACCACCTCTGGTGAATTATGAGAACACTATTTTATAAACACTTTGACTGCTTTTAGTTTTGGATGAAAGGAGTATTGTGGCAACATTTTGCTGATGTTCCCATCTGAAGTACACCCAGACTTCATACATTTATCTACTGCAGCTATTAAATAATCAGTTTTTCATAAATAACTGTGTAATGAAAGACTGAGGCCAATGGGAAGGTTTATGAAATAGTGTCTGAAACATCATGACATTTTTGGTCCTGAGCTGTTTTGAAAAAAGTAATCAGCTTTTATCTTGGCCCTACTTAGACTAGCCATTAGCTCATCAATTTGATTGAAATGAAATTCCAATTCTCCAAACACAGATCTAATATATTTTTTGTGTCAACTCTTTAAAGACTTGCTTGAAAAGAACTGAATTATTGCTTCAACATGCAGAGAAAAACTTAAACAAGCTCCTCAGATTTTTTTTATTTATTTA
This sequence comes from Cynodonichthys magdalenae, assembly GCA_031762555.1. NCBI lineage: Eukaryota > Metazoa > Chordata > Actinopteri > Cyprinodontiformes > Rivulidae > Cynodonichthys > Cynodonichthys magdalenae. Next base: position 14,278,960 of record JARVJO010000061.1, on the reverse strand, counting down.
TTTTTTTGTTGAGTTCTTTTCCATCTTTGCTCGTGTGAATTTTACACTCTGATTGCACTCCAACATGTCATAAACCCTCCATGCTGATGCTGGTGAGGATGCAGCTGCCCGGTCCAGAGCCGCAGGTTAATCACGAGGAGTACACAGTAAACAGGAATACATCAGGCAAAAGTGTCTGGATATTCTACTGGCTTGCATCAGGCATGTGTGATACGCCTGTTAGCTTAGTAGACAGTTAATTGCCATGGTGGGTGGTGAGAGCGCTAGAAGCTTGATCTTAGGAATATGTCACATTTGTTAATCGGACATGCGGATGCAAATAACGTGTGACAGACTGTGACCAACACAGCCGGAACGTAAAAGCTGTTGAGTTCAGAAATGTTCTTGGCTCAGAAACACCCGACTGTATAAAGGCTATAAAGACAACCCACTGTTTATCTATTTATTTATTTTGTTCAGCTATTTCAGTTCACGAGCCAATCTGACAAAAGAAACGAAGGAACAAAAACAATCTCTCAGAAATAGTAGCAGTCAGCTTACGCTCTGTTGTGGGGTTCACTAGTTGTTGGCCTGATTACATTATCCACTACTAAGAATCTGAGAGCTGTGCTCCCTTTAAATGGAGGCAACACTCAGGTTTGCACAACCTAATTCGTATTCCTAGACAGATTTGCAATTTGCAAAACACATCAGAAATCTGACAGTGGGGTCCAACCTCTTTAAAACTGTGCTATTCAAACGAGCACCAAGTTTGAAAAGCTCATCCATAGATTGATTAAAGTTGTAAAGATTTTACATCACGGAGAGTTCTGATTAAAACTGTACACCACGAAGCGGACACTCTTTTGTGTCGCTCTTGTAATCTCCCTCACTTGGGTGAAATTGTTGTTAATGCAGAAATAATATCAATGCAAACGATATTAATAACCATGATGGGAGAAGCTGGAGTAATGTCAGTTAATCAATGAAAACAAATCATGTGCGCCTCGCCGTGATTATCAGGGGGAGTGTGAATATTAATGTTGCCGTCTGAATCAATGTTCAGGTTGCATCTATTGCCACCAGTGTTTACTCATGGCTGACATTTCTTTCTTTTATTTTTCCGGGCTGCTTCCCTGAGAGCAATCGATGAAACACTAAATAGAGATAAGATGCCGGCCATTATAGTATTTCAAAAACACTAACAAAACACAGCGTGATTGCGTTATTGTAAACTGTACAGACGGGATGTTCAAATTTCAATTAACTCTGGTTTGTATGTGCTGATATTAATAAGAGGGCTTTGCATGGGGACACAAAGGAGATGGGTTTATTGTTTCAGATTATTCTCATGAAAGCAGCATTAGTATGTAGCACAAGCTATAGCTGCCTAATTAACTGGCATGGGGAGGAAAGACATTACAGGGGAAACCTTTTGATTGGTGGGCGGTTATAACACTGGGCAACAGATTCTTTATTTCATTATTTGATAGGAATAATGAAAATATCAGCCCGGAGGCGAAGCAAGTCAAACTTTAAACTGAATAAAAAAAAACACAACTAGCTTTAAGCATTTGCAAGGGAATGAATTACCTCATGACTGGAGTTCATTAAATAAAATGTGAAACACACCTCGTGGGCTAATTGAGAGAAGAAGTACAAGAAGCAGGACGAGTGTAAGAGGAGCGAAAGGGGATGTGGCAATTAGAGACAAAGCAGCACCTATCCTCTCTTTGACAGGTTAATGAAATGGCTTGCTGATTACGGAGTTGCGGCTCAGTTACGGTGAAACTTCTCCCGCCGTCTGGAGTCGGTGAGAGTAATCATAACATTCCTTCCTTTCGAGTCCGGAGCCTGTTTGAAATTCCCTTGGCAGCAAAATGCTTCAGGGGGTCAAACAGGCAAAATTTTCTGAACAATAATGGGACCAACTATCAGTTACATCTCTCACCTGTAATCACCGGCTGACATTAAAAGCATCTCTCTCTTTTTTTTCTCTCTCTCACTCTCTGTTCTGCATACTTGGACTGTGAACGCTTTTGAAATGAGTATAATGTAATCTGTGCCGCAGATATCTTCCGCTTTTGTGCATCTATCCAAGCTGTGAATGGTTGGGCCTATCAGTTACTCTCTGGAGGTGATGTATACACCGTCTAGAACAAAGCAACAAACAGATGAAGGATATACTATGCTGCCCATTCTTACTCTCTCATTTTACAGGGTTATTTAGCTTTTTTGTCAAGGACTAATAATTTCAGTGCCACCAGCAAATGTTTTTCTTACTGTCTGAAAGAAATAGCTTATTTTCCAAAGTTTAGCCTAGACATAAAAATACAGATCGCCCTAATCAAAAGAAAGTTAGGTTTCAAACAGAAAGCGTTGCAACAAAATAATCCCCTAATGATTTACATGACGAGACATGAATTTTCCATTACAGGACTCACAGTTCAAACTTGACATTATCTCCAAGATATAGGAGTATTTTTATTCTTTCACTGTGATACGTGTCGGATTATCCATCCAACTGTCTGTCTGTATAACTATTTCATTTTTCACACTGATGGTTTCAAGTAGAAAGACACAGAGTTTAAATATGTACATCCCTCACTGTCAGATGGGCAACAGATAATGTCAGGCTAATCTTTTAAAAGCAACAGAGCTATGTTTTCATTGGAATAATAGAAGATTACACAGTTTAAATCAGCTTTGAGATCAAAAGTAACTTTTTTCAAATTAGGCAGGCATTAAAAGCACATGTTTATAGTCTCAAATGTAAATTAAAGCAGGATATTATGTATTTTTACACCACAATCAGGTAACTGTTGCCTTTAGTTATTGTGATGAGGGAATGACATTATAACATAATATAAAGCTCAAAAATGTAACATCCTATTTTAAAGAAGTGATGCTTTTAGTAAATAATAAAATCCTTTCTTTAAATCAAATATGTCTGAGGAAGAAGTTGTTTGAGCAATTACAAAAAAACACAAATGAGCTGGTTAGAATCTTCTGGCCCATTTTTTTTTAATCAGATGTCTTCAGTATTGTCCCCTGGGAGTTAACTTTTAGACTGTTTACTGGCTCAAAGACCAGGCAAGCATCTGAGGCCACATAGGCAAAATAATGCATCCCAGGCTACAAAAGCAGGCAAATCACTGTGCACTAAGAACAGGCACACAATAGACAACAATGCCTTGCATAAACACTATTTAGAACTATTCACATGGCATTGAAGAGATGGGCGTCGACTCACTATTGCTGCAAAGCCGGCGCATTGTGCCGAGGTGAAAAGAAGTCTAATGAACAGGAAGCCTTATTTGAGGGAGCTGACAGTAACCATACAACAGCCGCATTGTGCACTTGCCACCAACCCTGTGGGTCTCTACATTAGGAGAAATGATGAGAAAGTAGCCCCCCAAAAAAGACACAGTGGGCCCTTGGACCCACGTAAATGCGAGCAGACAATCATCGGGAGGGAGACACAAGCTGTCCCCACCTTTACCCAGAGCTGCACTCTTACATGCACAGAACATCAACCGCTCTCATGGCCGAGGATAAAAGCTCCCCTGGGCCAGATGTAACTTTGAAGTACATTTGGGTTAGTTTACCACCAAAGACTGCAATTTTACTGCAGAAGCTGTTAAAATATATGTCATACATTTCAAATTAAATCAAACTCTGCAGGGGCAAAGTTGGAAACTCCAGAGTTTGCTTCACAAGGGCTCACTTCTCTCTCTCTCTCTCTCTCTCTCTCACACACACACACACACACACACACAGATTCACATTATGCCCCCCTGCCTCAAGCTTCATCAATCTTCAACAAAGGCATGACATCACCAATAAGCATAGCCTTTTATAGCTTTAAGCAATAAGCTTTATTTACTGATGAGATAAGCCCAGGGCTTTTGTCTGCCCACCACTTTGCTGCTTTTCTCTCGCAGTTGAAGAATCAAACGGCACTTTTGAAAGGTGGCAGAGCATATCCAAGATTTAAGGCTGAAGCATGCAAAGGGCTTTCCTATTTGGTGGCCTTTCAAAGGAGCACATTAGCCATTTAGTTCAAAGTAACAGGAGGTAAAATGACACAAATGCAGGGATTTGGCGAAAACAAAACAGATGTTTATGAAATCTATGAGCAACATTGTTCAGTGTGTGTAATGTTGCTCACATTCACCAGTTTGAAACAAACCACAGCCTGGATAATTTACAAAATATAATCATCCACCACACGTGTGATGTATAATTACTGTTTGTAGCAGTGTTACTCAGCCTGTCCATAAAGCCCTTCCAGGTTGGTCTTTAAACTGCTGAGGCACCACGATTCAGTCCGCGTGCTTCATTCAACCTCGTGTGTGTGCTGGAAGAAACTCCGAGCAGTTGATATTTATTTAGGATGCTGCAGTATTTGATTCAAGTCAAAAAGAAAGCTGGGAAACTGACAAGCAGGTTGTTCTTGTTTTGCCTACTTTTCCAAAAGTCCCGTCAGGAAAACTCTATCTAACTAGCTCGCTGTGATGAAATAGACAGTATAGCATAAACATATTTCAAATTCAGAGCCTATTTTTAACGAGATAAAAAGCAATTTTCTAACACACTACATCCAATGTCACAGCATATGTCTTAAAATGTGCCATTTGTTGTTTGTTTTTCGTACTTCCACACAGAGTCCCATCAGGTGTTGGGAACTTGTCAGATATTCAGTTTGTAGTTACTTTAGAAAGGCTGAGCACAGAGTCTCTGGGGGAATCGCACTAGTCCCCCACCCCTCCTAACTACCCCCCTTTCCTCCCATCTCCCACCCCATGTCACCAGCCAGGAACAAAGCCGCCATAGTCAATTCTCCTAATTTCACTGCAGCCTGTCGAAATCCCGTTCTCCCTTTTCTCCTTCTCTTCAACGAGCACTTTATGTCGGGTTCAGTCAGGTCTGAGTCGCCAACACACACACACAAAAAAAACCAAACCAAACCAAACAAACAAACCTGAGGCTCTCGCTTCGTCGTCTTTCAGCGTTGGGGTTTGACACTCCCCAACTTGCTGCCATTCAGACGCCTTCGCCGTGCAATTTGTTTCTATTTGTCAAACAGCGGTATCCATCACAAAGGAAAACGCTGGCACAACAGAAAGTTTTAAGGGAAAAAAACTGTTGTCTCCTAAACTCAGAATGGCTCTTCCTTACTTATTGGGGCCACAAGAAAACCACCCTCAACAATTTTTGTACTTGTTTAAGACATTTATTCCTCCGTCAAACAACAATACAGCATCTTTAACTGAATGCGGCAGGTATCACACCCTCAAATCTGCACCATCAGATCACTTCTCCAGCTTGAATCCATTTTATTCACTGCATTCACATTGTGCTGACTCTTATTTTGTGTTTTTTTCTTTTTCCTTCAGGATTAAACTTCATTGTGCAAACAGCCAAGTTTCTCCCACATTTGTTTATTAAAGCAAAATCAGCATTATGTTGACAATCCTGCTATTTGCTTTCCTATTCAAACATCTCTTAAAATGGCACTATTATTAGTGGACATAAGGAAGGAATCCGCTTAATAATACTTATTGTGCAAACTTTGTCGCCACCATTCTTGCGCAGGCTGTTATCTAGGAAAAAGCAGAGAGGATGTGTGCTCGCTTCTGATTTTAGATAGTGCCACAAGTCTTCCTATGGTGGCAGCTGCCGAGCGACAAAGTCCCCCGATAGGGTTTCAAAATGCTGTCAGGTGCATTAAAACCTCAGAGAGCCATGATGCTCCAGCTGCTGTGTGCCTGCATCTCCCCTCGGCCCTGGCCGCCAGCCTGACACCCGACACAAAGTAATCACAGATCACAGCGTTTAATCACTGAAACAAGCACTCCAGAGGACCCCACTGTCAATATCCCACTCTCTCATTATCTGTTTGGATTGCACATCCACACTGTCAGATAAACAGAGTGGAAAATTAAGATTAAAAATATGGTAATTTCATTTCAGGCAGCAGGCTCCTCTCACTGCCCCATTGTGCTATTGATTACCACTGAATTCAATTTTTCTTTTCAATGTAAACTTTAATCTATTCGCACGCCAACAATCCAGCTCCCAAGGGGCTATTTGGAAGTAAGTAACCATTTAATATGACTCTGGCTGAAGATTCATTGGCTTTAATGAATTGTGTAAATCACTCAGCTTTTTAAAAGAAGCAATGTCCCACAGTTCACGACCCAAATTTGGGGGCCTGGTTAAATACATCCTTTTAAACCGAGCTAAGTGTTTTTTACTGACAAGGATCTTCTAATGTGTAATCACCGTCTCTGCTCTTGTCTGGATGAGGCCAAATTAAATAGCTCTTTTCTAATGGGGCTGGTAATGAAAATGTTAAAATAAAAGAGTGGATAGCTGCAGTATTTTCCCACTGAGAAGAAAAAAAAAGCACTTGACTCACGATAAACCACTAGCTTGTTTTCTTTAACCGCTCACCAATTTGTAGTATCACGTTCAAGACTAGCTGTGACCACTGACCTGAGTCAAACACATCATTCAGACCAGTGAATACAGAGTGAGCAGCAGTGGGAGGAAATGTTCATGAGTCAGTATAAACACAAATGAAAACATGGGTGAGATGTACAAAAATGTTTATTATATGAAATTTTAATTTACTCTTGGTCTAACTTGCAGGTCAATGATTCCTTCAAATGTTTGGGACAAAATAAAAATGCTAACTACATAAAACACGGATAACAATTCTTAATTTTATCCATTTCATAAAACAAGTTCTACAATGAAACCAAGAATAATCCATTTTTCAAAAGAGTAAAGGAAAGGTAATATTTGTAACATGTGAACACAAACGTTAAGAATTTGTCAAATCTCATGTAGCTCCACTCAACTTTATTCATGTATCACTTTTCCCAATGTACCAAGATATAAAAACAAACATGGACATAAAATAGTAATAAAACATGCAAAACAAAGCAACTTTGCATGAATAGAATATGTTGTAATTTTTATGGATATAATTTCTTGGTGCAGCCAGAGGGCAGAAGGGGTCCAGTTCTGTGACCTCAGAATTCTATCTCTGCTGTTTGCAGATGATGTGGTTCTGTTGCTGTCACTGGGCCATGATCTTCATCTCTCACTGGAGCAGTTCTCAGTCCAGCATAAAGCACCAGGTTTGCTTCATGAGGATAGCACCATCAGATCTGAGGCCGTGGTCTTCTGTCAGAAAAGGGTTGACTGCTGTCTCCAGGCTGGGAGTAATATGTTGCCTCAAGCAGAGGAGTTTGTGTCTTCTGCCTCTTTCTGTCACAAGACCCGGGCCAAACTTTTGCCCTTTTTGCTCCATTTCCAGAAGCCTGTTGTACCCAGAAGTAAACATTTGTAAAAACATTCAAAGGGCCAAAAACTGATGGATGGAGATTCCAGCGAAAAAGAAGCCTGTGAAGTGACATGTACTGCAGATGGAGTGTTTAGGAGCTTAGCGTTGTGTCTCATGGGCTCTGAAACGTGTGTGCATAAATGAACATTGAACAACCATGTGAACAGGAGTCGACTCTTTGGCTTCAGGTGGAGCTTGCTGGGCCTTTAGCTAGGGGTTTTGTTCACAGGTGGGAGAAGAATGAGGCATGAGATGCACTGACCTGTGCAGCTTCTGCAGTTTTTTTTGTTTTTTGTGCTGGTGTGTTGGTGTCTTGTGGTGAAGAGGGAGCTGAGTTGCAAGGTGAAGCTCTCTGCCAGTCTATATTCCTATCTTCACCAAAACTCTGGGTAGTGACTAAAAGAGCAGGATTGTGGATACAGGCAGTGAAGAAGAGGTTTCTCAGCAGGGTAGCTGGGTTCTGCTTTAGAGATAGGATGCGATGATCAATTATCTGGGAAGGACTCTGTGTAAAACTGCTGCTCCTCCACACTGAGGGGAGCCAGTTGAGGTGATTGCCTCTTGGTGGTCTCTTGTGGAGGTTTTCCAGACATGTCCAGCTGGTAGGACACCCCAGGGAGGATCCAGGACTCGCTCAAGAGACCATGTTTCTCAGCTGTTCTAGGAATCCAGAAGAGCTGGATGAGGTAGCTGAGGAAAGCCTTGTCTGGGCCTCCTTGCTCAAGCTGCTGCCTCCGCAACCTGACTCTAAAGCAAGAAGCAGATGACAAATGTTTTTTTTTCAGGATGAGACCTGAGTTGGGCCTGGAACAAAGTGTATTGTAACTAGGGCTACTTTTTTGGGGTATATCATAAAATTTCTGCCCGAATAATCATGTAGTACAAAAGTATATAGTTGAGTAAATGTTCATATGAAATGTTTGAAACTGAGGTTGTTTTAAGATGGCTGCAATCCACTCAGTCCTGGTCCCACTCAGACTAGCTGTTAGGTCATCAACCTGCTAATTTCTCATAACTAAAGTCGACAAGATAAGTAGATAAGATATTGATTCTTCATAACCCTTCTACTGAACACTTAAAAAGACTCGAAAAAAATGTTCCTGTTCTGGGCAGACTGCAGCTGAGGTAGACATAAAACCACTTGAGTCAAATTGCAGGGAAATCGTTCAATTAAAACAGTGTAATTACTGACAATCAATAGTCTGATGAAGGCACAATAATTACTGCAAACACTTCAGTCTGCCCTCTCAGGGTCGTCTTCTCGTTCTGAACAAGACAAGTGAATATTTAAACAATGTTTGCCTAAAAGAATAATATAAGGCCCAAACAATGTTGCCTCAAATTAAACTCATCTATAATCCATATGAGGTAAAAGCAGCAGTTTGTAATTAACAAACAGTTTTTTTTAGTAATTTGGTTTAATTAAAAGCAGGACCTGATTTAAGTAACTTGTCTCCTAACTGTTCTAGATCAAAAGTCCTTGAGAATGAAATGCAGAACATGCAACACCTAATAACTTCAGTAACTAAAAACATTTCAGTGTCCGTCAAAGAAATCCGAATGTATCTGATAAAAGATTTAATCTCTGATGGTCAGCTCTCCAAACCGTCAAAGCAACGCCTCAAAAAGATGACACCGATGTCCTTGGCACACGTTGCTCACAACCCCCCCCCCCCCCCCCCCTCTTTTTTTCCTGTCTGCGCGAACCTGAAAGCGGATCAGGGAGGCGGCGTTACATTGCAAAATGCAAAGCGCACGTCCAAATCTCAGCTAAGATCAGTCAAGGTGTGATTTTTGATGGCTCCAGTCAAAGCGCGGTGAGGGGATTTAATATCCACTGAAGCAAGCCAAAGTGGCTTATTTAGCCTAACTGTGAACTTGAGACAGGGGGGGGGGGGGGGTGATTGCAGATAATCACCTGAATTATTAGTAGAGTTAATTTGGTCTAGCAGTGGCTCTGAAGCTTAGAAACTTCTTTATTCAACTAGGGCCTGCTAACAGTTTCAGCAAAGAAAGTTTGTGCAAAAAAATCAACTACAACTTGAGACGTACTGTCTAGTCTAGGATTTGCTTTCAGCACGTACAAAAGTGCTGGAGGCTGATATCAGATTATTAAATGTATTTAAACCTTGACTGACAACTATAGAAACTTGACACACAACATGTGGACCATCTCAGTATTTAATAAGTGGCGCTAGACAGTTTGGGATACTCAAGTAATCTGATCTAAAGAGAGCAGGCTACAATAAAGAAAGGAAAACGTAAGGGCTTGAACAATGTCACTCCCAATCCACCTCTGTGCAGCGTAAGACGATACCAAATAATACCACAGTGTGCTGAGTCTTTGAAATCAGTATTTTACTCATTTCACTCCTCTGCCTGGGAAGATACAGTTCTGCTGATAAATTTGTGCGCGGGACAGAGAGAAAATGAAATGATGCCCACTTTTTCTTATTTCACAAAGACCTGTTTGAAGTTGCAATACGGTATCTGCCGTCCCAGACAGATGCACATAAAATGGAATTGAACAATGAATAGCCATCTCTTATCTGTTCAGTGTCTGAAGTGGGAAATACATCACAAATGAATTTCACAGGAGAGGAAAAAAAAAAGAAATAAAAAAAATATGGACATTCTCTATTACAGTAATCCCCATAGAAAGTTTATCCCAAATTGCGATGAAGTTAAATCCAATCTTTCAAAATAGATACAGAGCAAAGAAAGCTGCCTTTTTGGAAATCATCACTAAAATGATCTCGAAATTATATTATGAAGAAAAAAAGATTATATGGGAAGTTTCTTTGATAATATCAATGGATGGAAATCTACAAAGGGACAATTTCTTTAAAAAAAAAAAAAGCTAAGCTGTTGCAAGACTCCATGGGTAATTCAAATTAAAATGGTAATCACGTTTTGGTGCATTGTCAGAGTTGTGCAGATCTTTTGTTGCTACTTGTAGTTTTTTGGAAGCAAGTCTGGGATCAGTGAGAAGGGTTTCTTTTTTTTTTTTTGAACAAAAGTAGGAATGCACCAGTCGATCTGTTTTCAGTTTTTCTGTAACCAGCACATCATAGCAAAGCTGCAGCACGTTTAATTTTACAAGGACAATTAGGGTCCCTACATACTCCAACTGAGGCCGCAAAATCCACTCTCATTGCCGTAGCTGCATGATTGTGTCATTTTGGTCACAGAGCAGCTTCGCTCACCCCGTCTAGATACAAGGCCCGAGTTTTGTGAGTTGTTTAGCAAAATGAGGGTTTTCTCAGGGGCTCTGTGCCATGTATCTCATGGATGACAAAAGATGCTTCCAAAAACCAACATCCCACCTCCAGGAGACCAGGAGTCGACTGTTTGGCTTCAGATCGAATATGGCATTTAAAAATAAACTCAGAAGGCACAAAGAGCACCTAAAAAGAAACTTTATTTCTACGGAGGTGTGTCTAGTCGTGTCATGTTTAACTTACAGTGGGGAGAACAAGTATTTGATACACTGTTGATTTTTCAGGTTTTCCCACTTGCAAAGCTTGTAGAAGACT
>JARVJO010000061.1:14255497-14267988 GCA_031762555.1 Cynodonichthys magdalenae | reverse complement strand
TTAGATTCCATCACTCACAGTTGAAGAGTACCTATGATAAAAATTACAGTCTTCTACATGCTTTGCAAGTGGGAAAATCTGAAAAATCAACAGTGTATCAAATACTTGTTCTCCCCACTGTATTTACCAGTGGATTTATTTTTATTTTCTCCTCTAATATTACTGTGGAAACTGCTGTAACTTACTGTCCGATTGCTGATTCTGCATTTTTATGATTGTTCCCCCTTTTTTTAGCCTTATTATTTCTGCCTTCTTTGTACCAGTTTAGTCATTTAAATATCAAAACCTTCAGTTTATCCTGGAGCTCCAATGCTTTTGGTTTTCATAACTTTTATACTTTTCAAAATATTCAACTTTATTTACAAGAGTTTTCCCCATAAGACTTTCACACAGAAATGCAATGAGATAGCTTCAGTTCCTTAAAAAAACACTTTGTATAAGCGTATTTTTTGTCTTCATATGATACTTTTGGGTTTAGATACATATAGTTTGCCATTTGCTACTTTTAGCTGTGGCATTTTGCTCCATTTTTGTCATGGTTCAGTGTTTTTTAATTTTATTATTATTTTTTTTTTTTTTTTCTTGGGGTTTATCGATTTTTTGGGTTTTGTCTTGTTTTTTGTATACCAGGCTTTGTGATCTCTTTCAGGCTAGATTTTAGTTTGTTTTGTTGTCTTTAATTATTATTTAAGCCCTCAGTACTCTCCAGTTTGTCATCTGATCAGCATTCAGTCCAGGTGCTGCCACTTTCCACTGCTACATTTACACCAAATGCGTTTTGAGCATCCAAAAACGCACCCAACGTGTGCAGTTGGCTGCTTGTGCTCTTTTAGGTCAGACGTTTTTAATGTGAACATGGACGCATGTCACGCACGTTGGAAAAAACTTCTGTTCCTCTGCTGGTCTTTGTCTAAAAGTAGATGAAATAAAGAAAGTAGGTTTGCTTGATTTACTGAGAGCAAGCAAACGTCACGCTCACCAGAGAATGAATTCACAATTAATTCACCAGATAATTCAGCTCGTCCACCATTGAATTTGCATGTAAACCAGACACTTCTGATGCTCAAAATGCGTTTGGTGTAAATGTAGCATTACCCTCAGGTCCTTAATATTCAACCTCTAGTCGCCAGTTCTGTTTTGTCTCAACTCCTTAACACACGTCTCAGTCTATGTCGCATTTTATCCTCCTGAGTTGTAAATTTGCTGCCACGTCAGCTTTTTGTTTTGTTTAGCTATAAATAAATTGTTTTTGAGCTTCTCGTGCTAGCCTCATTTAGGTCCAAAATCCCGTGATCCCGATATCTTTAGTGATCTGCTTCTTTTAGCTTTAAATCAGTTTCAGCTTCTTTAGCAAATTTAATCAGTCATTCAGCATTCACTGCATTCTCACACAGAAAACAACTCCAGTATTAAACTGAGGCCTTGTAGAAAAAAATAATGATAAAATGCACTTGTGTTTTAGGGTGTTAAAACATGAATACTAAGGATATAAAGATTATTTGCAGTTGGGTTTTATTTATATAATCAATAGATTTATAATGTGGTGAATATGATTTGTGACAGACAGAAAAAGTTCCTTATTGTGGGATTTTTTCAAGGAAAGCTGTAAACATTTGATCAATTCAGCCAAAACATATTTGGTATGTTCATTAAAGTTTTCAGAAATATATAACCAGACAGTTTTGGTATCAGGAAGTCAGGGCTGTGCAGAAATCTGGCCCAGCCTTTAAAAACTATGATCCGTGTGTCTCTAAGTGGAACAGCCCATCCTGGTTCTGGATCAGGACATATGGCTCATCATAGTCCCGGATCCTTCCAGCATCTAGAACCTGCAATCATGCGTGCAGAACAATAAGGGGTGTGAGTGTGCGCGCTACCACCTGTATACTTTACTGTAAGGAAAACTGACATTTCAGCTGTTTCATTGCTGAGTAAAGCATGCAGACAGTGCAACTTGAATGGGGGAAACAGTAGTTCGATGCACATAGGAACCCTCCATTTTATCTGACTCATGCAACAACAAATACCGGTGCCTGTTTCTGCTCAAAAGGGACCACTGACAATGAGAGTAACCTGTTAGCAGTGTGAAAGTCTAGTACGCTGACTCTGACAGACAGGAGATCAGTGATTTATCCGTGTATTTACAAAAGGCATTGCAGAGGCCCAGAGGTGGTCTTCAGTCAAATCCAACAATCACACCCTCAAGACGCTTTGGAAAATCACCATCATTTCTGTGTCATCACATGCTATGCAAACCACACATAGAAGAATGCCAGTTCAGGCAGTTTAAAAAAAAGAGACTACAATTATAACACAGACAAATTTTAACAAGCCAAATCCCCTTACAGCTGTAATGAGCAACTTATCAGTAGCAGTTAGGGAGACTCGGGCATAATCAAAAGTTTAAAAGCAGGATACAGGAAAAGGCACTTTGCATTGTAAAAACTGCTCAAAATGTAGAACTCACATGGGTCACAAATAATTAATTCTCCCTAGGTGAATAGGGGCATTTTAACACAAGCTTAAGTGTGAAACGGTCGGCACTGAATGACACTTGGCTTCTCTCAGAAACCCTCTCGGTGGTCAAACGGGTACTGGGTCGCGCCCCGTCCTCCACTGAGGATTGACAAATGTTGCCACAAATGGTAGTAATTGGCACCTCTGCAGGCAATCACAGCAAAGGGCCAAAGATCAAGTGGCACAAGTGTGGATTTCAATAAATGGACACGACTGTGCAGGAGAAATCACCCCAGCTGTTGCAAAATAAGTAAATTAAATGTGCAGATTGTGCTGAGGATAATGAAAAAAGGTGTACTGTTTGCAGTGGGAGTTTATATGAAGTATATCTATAATGAGAAACCAAAGGAATATGTTACGTGAGCTTAAAACACTAAAGTAAACTTTTTTTTTAACTGCCTCGTTTTTGGACAATGGAAATTTACAGCATCCCATCTCTTCAGTCAGTTAAACATTGTTGAGCCTGTGAGCTATAATGAAAGTCGTGCACTTTTGAAACTTGTCCCGGATAGTCTGTTGGAGGAGCCTGCCAGTTCTGAAAGAACAGGAAATACAACACCTTAGAAAAAAAGGAGACAAAAAAGAAAAGCTTTCTTTCTCCTGAAGCCTTGGGCAGGGATTTTACGCCACCCAGAACAATGGCTCATCGGCAGCAAAATATGCGTTTTTAGTACAGATTGGAAACAAACTATCAGATCTCCTTAACATTGTAGAGATACAGTATGTTTACTGTAATTTCATAAGTGTATTTATTATACCTCACAATGCTCTTTTATGTCAAGATGTTTCAGTGGTTTAAATTTGTTTAGGCCAAGTCAAAAATAATTTAAACTCCTAAAAAAGGTGCTGGATGAAACTATATCAAGTGAGTTTAGGAGTTAAATTTTTTTACTTACGTGTCCAATGAAACATCCTCAAAGGTAATCATCCGATGGATGAGTAGTTTCATGCCAGGTTGGGGTATGTTGCCTCATCTTTTCAAGACGACTTAAAAGGTTCTGGGTTGGTTCAAACTGTTGCACTGAATTGCTGCTAAGAAGAAGCCTGGATGTGCCGTCCAAAAGGATGCAAATGAGCTGACTTGGTTCATGCTTAAATAGGAAGACTGGACTGGAAAGTTAAAAAAAAACACATGAAATGACTCAAAGAAAGTCCTATGTAGAGGAATAAAGTTTTATTTATTGATATAAGAAAACTCTTTACAATATCAGCTTAAACATTTTAACGTTTTGTTAAAATTAATAATCATAAATGTTAACAATCAACACTTAAGACATAGTCAAGAATAAAGCACACACATTTACACACACACGCATATATATATATATATATATATATATAAATATATATTTATATATATATAGACAACCACCAAGATTCCCCAAACCAAGTCCACAAGTCATTTCTGAGTCTCAACACAACATAAAGCTACTAGCTGTGTATATATATATATATATATATATATATATATATATATATCATTAAAGTTTATTGACTGTAACCAAACAACTTTTAAAACTAGTCTAAATCTTTTTTATCATCTTGATTTACCAGGAACAACTAATAAAAGATAGACCATTAAATGGAAAAAAAAAACTAATTTTTCACCTGTGATAATGTAAAATATGTACATTTTTGTCTAAAATACTAAATTTTGTCTAAAATTCTAAAATAAACATTAAGAACAAGGTTTATATGACCCTTTATTTAAAAGTAAATTAATTGACTGTTTAGTGCCTGTGATATGCATATCCTTCAACTACAAAAAGACAACTGTAAAAAAAAACTTGATACTCATGATTCTACCCATGACTGGCACATTTTCTTCTGAACATGGCTCAGACAAAATGAAACAGGAAGTGACATCAAAAGGTAACATTTTACTAAAAATTCTCTGGTCTTTATTTATTAAAACATTATTATTTGAACACTGACTCTTCATCTCTTTGACAGTTACTCAAAATAATCTAAAAAAACACATCAAATACTTCTCTACAGGATGTTGTTCACCATTGTAGCACAGCTTTGTTCACATGCACATTCCCTTTTGACATCACTTCCTGTAACTTCACATGCAAATATCTCAGCAACTGTTCATCTGAGCAGTGTGATTTATTTCTGTAATATTTTATCAATGTTATATTTCCAAAAAAACATTTATATTTATTTAAAAAAATATGTCAAGGGCATTTTAAATCACCTACGGGTTCCTCTGTTGTACACAACAACCTTTGTGAGAACAGAGTGTTCTTATTTTATTTGTAAAGTGTCCCCTGTCATCAGATCTATATTGACTTTATTAGTTGAGGTTGGATGGTTGGTGGTTTCCAGAAGATGACCCTGGTCAGACACACCAACTGCCTCTTGGCCTACATCACATTTAGAACCTGGCTCAGTCAGTTTTCAGCTAATATGGCAGCTCTTCTACCAGCGCCTTCATCTGCACCTGCAGTGCTAGAGAGCAAAGCCCCAACCCTTCATTAGTGCTGCATAAAGGCGCCCTGTGGAGATCTCTTTAAAGAGCCATCTAAACACACCCATTAACCGACTGGCACAATGCAGAGCCGGGTCCACTGGTGACCTTGGCCAATGCTCTCTTGTGGCCAGCCTCTAACTTTAATCCAGGCCACCAAACCCATTCAGAGGCAGGACCAGGAGCTGAAGCCCCTCACTGTGGGGGGAGCCTTCATCATAGTTGCCCTGACTGCCCAAACAGATCTCGCCCAACACTTTCAATAGTTCCCCGTTACAAGCTGCACATTGAGCTGGGCCCCATGGCCCTAATGGGATTTCCCCCCATGACTTGTGGCGAGCAGGGAGGCTGAATGGCAGCATTGTACAAGGGGACAGAGGGATCCCCCTTGGGCTGGCGAGGGAGAATCATTCAGAGCCACGCTGGAGTACCTCTTGGAGTGCATTCCACAGGTCCTCATCTGTGTGCTGCCTGAAAGGGTCCAGATTCTTCCTCATGGTGCCCGTGAAGAGAACCGAGTCCTGTGGATAGATGGATATAGAAAGAGAAGGCCATAGCCAGTTAAAATAATGACAAGAGTGGAAGATGTATAAAAGGGTTAAGACAGGATTTATAGAAGACTGCTAGTCAATGTGTGAGGGGAAGATGCTCACAAAGGGCTCGCTCCACTTAGGAGCTCTATTCAATGCTTCAATACATTGATCTTCTCTGCTTAAAAAAAACAAAGCTTGTGCCCTGGTGCTGGTAGACAATGGTTGTGCAAGGTTGTCTTCATATATAATGTGACACAAGAGTACAACCAGCTCAAAATCCGTACAGAAGGTGCACAATTTCAACCTATGTGCCATATGTACAGGCATCTATCAACAGGGCTTGTTGCATCAACTGACATCCATATAAAATGCTAACCTTAAATCTCTGACTAATAGGTTGTGCATTGCAATTATGTTAAACCATGCACCTGCAAAATATTTTCCCACACAGTCATCTTTAAGGCACTGAGAAAAGACAGGTGTTTATTCAGGCAGCATTTCAACATGCCTCTGTTTGTAGTAACTTCAATAATCAAGAGAAATCTCATGTCAAGTCAAATATATATGAAAATGTTCTAATGTTGACTTGATCTACTGAACACTTATCTCTCACAGCTGCTGTAGATATTATTTCTGGATAATACGTATTTAGTTTTATTTCCCAACAAAAAGCAGGGATTTTCTTAAATAATCGCGCTGAATTTATAACACTAGCACTACCTCTACCCCATTGGCCCCTAACTTGAAGTTACAATGGCTGAAACCTATTTCACTTCTTCCCCCTTACTTTGTAGGCCTACCCCTATACCAAATTAAATTACATCAGAATAAACTAGACATTACAACGTTTATTTGTCAGTGAATTATTTTTAAACGGATCTCCTTCATTTCAAGTGTGTTTCTGAAAAATCTGTGTCGTTTTCCAACATACATCACAAAACAAAAATGGGATTATTCTGCCCGTGAATGTAAAAACCAGGGTTGGGCGGTATTAGCAAAAAAATTAATCATGATTTATTGTCATTTTTCTGATAATGGTTAAAATCAAAATTAATAGATGAGAATTGCTCTTGCATGCTTTTGACTCTAGACCAGTTCCCGTGTTCCATTATTATACTTCAAACTAACTATTTCATTTTGACAGGTAAAAATACTAAGCTGTGAATTGAAACATTTTTTCCACAATGTGGTGTGGCAGCATATCTTTAGTAACGTATCATGCCATGGCCAAATCATGGGATTTCCTTCTAGTGTTTACATAAGAGAAAAACTGTGTGCATCTTGGATTCTTGGTTTAGATTTGCATTTACCAATCGCTGGAGGAGAGTTTGTCACAGACGACAATGTGGCCTTAGTTTGCATTTTCTGGCTTTCCTTCTACTCTGGTTTATGATGGTGTATCAGGTGATTAAACAAGTTTAGGGTTAGCATTAGCTGCTCCGTGCTGCCTTCTGCCATTGGGCTCACATGTACGCTTGATGGTGAGAGTGCATTGCAGTAGTTGCAAAGTGGCAAAAATTAACTGTAGACAGTTTTTTTTCTGATGATTTATTTGCAGAGGATACATTTTTTTACCGTTATTTAACCAGGCAAATCCCATTGAGATTGCAGATCTTTTATGTAAGTGAGGCCTGGGTCTGAAGGCAACCTACTTGCAATTTATTTACATTTCCATTCTTTTTAATTGTCTTGATATTGTCTCTTTCTATGTTTGTCACATGCTTTTGTGCTGTGGGGAATGCAACAGTACCAAGAGAAAACCCATGCAAGCACAAGGAGAACATGCAAACTCTGCACAGAAAGACCCCAGGTCCAAACAGGGCATCAAATCCAGCACCTTCTTACTGTGAGGTGTCAGTACTACTGAGCCATCGTGTTGCCCAACCCTAGCGCAAAATGTGGAGGTAGAGCTCAGGGGTGCAATGGAATTCAGCAAGGATCTGTTTCCAAAACGGATGTATTTTTAATATATCCTCATCATTGCTGAGTCATTGTTAAAACTATTTCATGTTCAGTTCAAGAGACAATACTCATGTAGCAAAATTTGGCTGGCCCAGTTCTGCCCCACACAAAAACTCTTAATACTTGACCCATAAACCATAAAGAATGATGACCCTTTGGTGTAAATTGCCAGAGGTGGTCCATACTTGGGTTAGCATCACAAAAACCAAAAATATAAACTGGCCAGTTCTGGCATGCCATAATATAAACATTGCCATCATTGCCAAATTTGGCCCACACCTGTCTGCTATGTGGGTATGTTTATCTGGAAGCTGTGAGTTTAGACAATTAGTTTGTTTTAAATGCTAAGTGTCTGACATTAAACTGGTTGAAAATTTTCAAATTACTCAACAATAAAGTGACATCAACAAATCACATCAAGTAGGTCAGAAAGGTCAGTGCTAACAGCTCAATCCCCACCAGGAATAATAACCCTTTCAGAAAATTCATCCCAAAACGTTCCACCTCTTCACTTCCAATGAGCTTTTCCCTCTGTCACCAAAAATACAACCTTGTCATAAAGCCAGTTGAAGTCCCAATTCAACATACTTTTTGTGACACACTTTAATTGAGAATTCTGTGTTGGGTCGAAAAACTGCTTTCAAGCACAGCTTTCATGGGCCGATTATGTGCTCCGCCAGTTCTAAGCTCCCTGTTTGCCACAGAATTCATTTTCATTCCAGGGGATCCAAAAGAGACTGAAAATGATCCTTATTAATGCTGTATGCTAATGCAGGCTTATCACAATCAAATCGATTGGTGGTAGATAGTTAAAACCGTCACCTAATACAAATCAGTCAATGTTTCAAACAAAATACAACATAAGATTTCTCCATATGAAAGGTGTAGATTAGTCTTTATAGAATAGTCATTATAGAATATATTGGGCTTCTAATTGAATTTGTGCAAATTAGAGGGCATCCTCTAAATATTTAAGTTTAGAAAACTAACGAAGGCACAGAGGTATGTAAAGTACTTAATAATAACTAAGTAAATGCCTTATCAGAAAATGACTGGTAAAAATTAATTTCACTGATAAGGAAACTACTTAAGTAAAAGTCATAAAACTGCTCACAATAATTAGAAAAATAAAAATATTTTTACACACACCCTTGAGAAGTAGTGTTGAATTTACTTTACCAAACTGGTTCCACTAAACTGAGTTGAGTAAATGGCTTTAGATTTACCTAACTCGGTTTAGTGGAACCAACTGACATGACTTGAATGAGATTCAACACTTCATTTTTATAGTGCATGAACTACTTGTAGTCCGTTTCATGAATTCTGGTCATATTCAAATTTGGAATGTGTAACTAGGTGTTAAATTTTGAAGTAAAGAAGTAAAAGTAGTATTTTTGTGTTTTGGATGTAACAAAATAAAAGTCAAAGTTACGATTAAAAAAATACTTAGTAGAATTACAAATCCTCAAAATAATTAAGTATTGTATCAAAGTAAATGGTTATTAAACACCTCTGTGTAGGCAGCAGTCCTCTGAGATCGTCCTGCATAATGAAAACATGATACAGAAGTATGAGGAGTTAAAGTTCTGACTTGTAACCTGGTACTTTTATCAAGTCTCTCCCTCTAGCAGAAGCAGAGAAAGTCAACGAAATCCCATCAAACGTGCATCATATCCATCTCTAACAAGTTTAGACGAGGAAGCAAAAGTTTATCTGACGGAGCAATGCCAGGAACCTATCAAATCCATGGAGGAGCATTAATGAAACTGTTTTTGGGCATCTTGGCTGCAGCCTGGAAATGTTTGAGACTTGGGCTAAGTGACGGTGAACATGGAGACTCTGACTGTGAGGATGGGGAGCTTCTTTTAAGCAGCTTTCCCATGTTTGGGGGGTAGAGGGCTAATCCTCTGTCAGGGTTGGGGAACTGCTCTCTTCACAGCACAGGCCGTGGGAGTCTTCCCCCCTCCCTCCACTCTGCTGACACTCACCCGCAGGCTGGCATTTTCTTAATGCCGTATCAGTTTCAACAAGCGGAAATAAAGTTAAACTGTCTCAAGGCATCCGTTTGTCTCACTTTCAGAAATCCCCAGAGAGACGACTATAATTCTCCTCACTTGTTTTAGCTTTTTAAAAAACCAGGCGTATTTAAAAAAGGAGGGGAACCAAAGCATGAAGCTATTAGGGTTGTTGATCAGACTTTTCTGTCATTTCTCAATCTTGATGAATCAAAACTTTACAGAAGCTGTCTGAGTAGGGGAAGTTGTTTTAACAAAAAAATATAAGACTGAAGTTGCTGTGCTTTAATACGTCTATAATTTAAGACAATTCCAACTAATCTATTGTAATCATTACTCTCTGTTTTAATAATAATAATAATACTTTATTGATCCCATGGAGGGAAATTGCAGTTAAGAACACCCATTTGACTAAGATTGTCCATTTTCTGTGGCGCATCTCTGGTATGATTGGCTGGCATTTCATGGTGCAGCTTGTTCAGACTAATCATGTCAGGATGCCAAATAGTTCTTATTTGTCCCTCTGGTTGTGCATGCTTAATCTGTAACATTTTTAACAAACAAAAATATAAGCAAACTAATACATTCTCCTTTACTAAATACCATCATTTTATAAACTATGATGTAATCTCTTGGATGACATTAAGAGCTCATGTAAAAGCTGAATGCCCCAGTCGTTCAGTGCTCAGACTTTCAGATTTGTTTTTGTTTAAAACATGTTTGGCAGCAGCAGAAGCTCCAGATCTTCCCAGGATTGATCCCACAAGCTTGGCACATCTTTTGTTTTTACATTTTTCTTTATTCTCCATGGAGCAAAGGTTCAGGCTGAAACAGGCTCAATGGGGAGCCTTCGTTCATAGCCATTTATAGGACTGCAGATATCCTCTTGAGTTAAGGTCCAAACACTGACTTGGTCACTTGAGGACTTTTACATAGCATCCAAAGTCACTTTTTGTGTTTTCTTGGCAGGCTGCTTTGGGCCGATGTCTGTCTTAGAAAAATAGAAAATAATTCTTGCAGCCGAAAATCCTAAAAGCTTTTTAAAACCCTTTTTTTTTCTTTTTTTAAAACCCATATTTTAATATCTGCCAATCTTTCAGGACTTCTCACAGACAAATAAATGATACTAATCTTCTGGACTGACTGAGAGCATTATGTCCACTAACAGTGCTAATATGTTTGTTTGAAAATAATACAAATGCAGAAGTGGAAGTTGAAAACTGACATTTGTTTTTTTTCACATTGAACCGAGGATTAAGTCACAAAGTGGTCAGTGGAAAATGTAATAACTGTTGTGCATTGGTTAAAACAATTACAACAATTGCATTTTGTCAAAATGTAATAAATAAATGTGTTCCAAGGTGTTCTGGTGCCAAGAGCACATATGGACACCCTTATGTTTAAGCATGGTGTTTGTTATGGACAATCCATGACGAGCACAGAAGTCCAATAACAAAACCCTGCTCAAGTTCAGATTGGGGGGTCCGCTCCTCCCAACCACACCCCTCCAGGTCTCACGGTCATTGCCCACGTGAGCGTTATAGTCCCCCAGCAAGACGAGGGAGTCCCCATCATGGGCGCTCTCCAACACCCCTTCCAAAGACTCCAAAAAGAGTGGGTAATCTGAACTGCTGTTAGGCACATAGGCACAAACAACAGTCAGGACCCGTCCCCCCACCCGTAAGCGGCGGGAGGCTACCCTCTCGTTCACCGGGGTGAACCCCAACGTACAGGCACCAAGATGGGGGCAATAAGTATGCCCACTCCGGCTCGGCACCTCTCAGCATGGGCAACTCCAGAGTGAAAGAGTTGAGAGCGGTGCATCGAGGTGAGTTCAACTACATCTAGTCAGAACCTCTCAACCTCACACACCAGCTCAGGCTCCTTCAGCACAAGACAGGTGACATTCCACATTCCAAGAGCCAGCTTCTGTAGCCGAGGATCGGACCGCCAGGCTCCTCGCCTTCGACCAATGCCCGTTGCACATTGCACCCAACCCCTTTGGCCCCTCCCACAGGTGGTGAGTCAGTGAGAAGGGAGACCCAAATCTCCTCTTCAGGCTGTGCCTGGCCAGGCTCCATGGGCAAAAACCCGGCCACCAGGCGCTCGACAACGTGCCCCACCTCCAGGCCTGGCTCCAGAGTGGGGCCCTGGTGACCCACGTCTGGGCAAGGAAACGCTCAGTTCAATGTTGTTATTCATCATGAGGGGTCTTTGGGCTGCATTTTGTCTGATCCCACACCTAGGACCTGTTTGCCTTCAATGCCTTGGATGACCCTACCGGGGGCATGAAGCCCCTGACAACATAGCTCCTAGAATCATTGTGACACTCAGACCTCTTCACTACGATAAGGTGGCAGCCCAGGGAGATAATAAATAAACATTTTATCTATAGGTCATTTAAATGAAATACCTGAAATATAATCTTAAAGATTGTTTAAGTAGTTTTATTATAGCTACAAAAAACATGATTTAGAACAAAAAAGCCTGAAATTTTGGTCATTTTTCCTGTGAGCTAGCAAAGCTTGCTTTTTTTCATTCCAGCTGGTAAATCTTAAGACGGGGTGTCCAAAGAAGGGGGTGTTATGCAAAATTGACATTTTTGAGCTTTATATTACGTTATAATATCATTCCCTCATCAAAAACATACCCATAGTGTTGCTTTGACTCATTCAATCATGTTTGAGAAATCCTTGAATCTCCTGTGGTACCCATGTAGAGATGCCTAAACACTTGCTGGTACAAAACACCACCTGTTTGTACAAAGCTCCTCCCTGGAGCTCAGTCTGCAACCAAGCTCCCTTCCCACAGAGCACCCCTCCCCCGAAGCATAGTTGTGAAGAAGTGCTAAAGTGGGAGTATGCTTGGATGGCTATGACGTAAAGTCTAATTTATTTTTAATATATAAAGCATTTTCATAACATCTGAAGGTAACATAGTTAAGTGGTATGTGCCTGGAACATACCTCGTTGGGGGGGGGGGGGGGGGGGG